>WSFP011562651.1:0-10985 GCA_009831015.1 Picea engelmannii
TACCAATATCACTTTGTGTAGGGGAAATTCACCAAATCTTGTTTCTACCATTCCTTAATTTTGAGCTTATATTGGTCAAAAATGTCAACTTTAGTTGGTGTATCCAACACAAAAAATGATAACCATGGCGCATCTAAGAAATGATTGAAAATATGATTTTTCAAGGAGGTTGAGAGATAATCCAACCCCTATTTAAGGGGGTTCATTTTTTATATGGATTGGATCATTATATAAATTTTCATTTATCTCAGTGATTTCTGGGTGGAAAAAATGGGAGGAATCATCTTACAAATCCATTTTAGCGGAAGGTCCCAATTTGGAAAATTTAGTCAACAAAATCATCTAAAATCTTCCAGAGCCATTGAGGAATCAAATGGCATTTTTTTTTGTCCAAACCTGTTTTATTGAAATATGACATATTCTACACACCGGTACCTTTCCAACAATGCAAGAACCACCTCAATCAGAGCTCACATGTGAAAGTTATGCCTCCTGCAAGTTGACCTACCTTCTTGACCATCATTGTACGACTGGATGCCACATGAGCCCCCATTACTCAAAACATGTGGGGATACCAATGAGTGTATTTTCAAGAAGATTATAGAAGTTCCAATCTTTATCACTAATTAAGTGTTGAGGAAGTCAAAACCCTAACCTTAGACGATTATCAGGCCATGATAAATATCAAGCCGCTAGGAGGAGAAAGGGTTCCATTATTTTGTATTGTATCTTATTCCATAGCTTAGAAAAAACATCTGAGAGTGGTATTTTGTGGTAATAACAGAGGACGAGTAGGATTATGTGGAAGCCATTCCTGCCACAATGTCAAAAGGTAACTCCATATTAAGTTCCCATTCCTTTGTATGTGCATTCTATAACTGAAGCAAAGAGATAAGAGCATAGATCTCACCTTTGCACTGTGTTTTCTTCCATATTGGGTTTCCCGGGTCAAATGTTGTGTTCATTGTGTGGATGGTGTGTATTTTGTTGTCATTCTTTCACTTTTATATTTCACTTATTTCATAAATTCAAGAAAAACGATTAATTAACTAATATGGGGTCTAAGGAAATAAACTGCAAAAATATAATATTTCAAAATAGTTTTAAGATATGTCGTGATGAACCCTTCCAGTGGATTATCCATGAGAGTTTATAGATCTTATTGGTATCAAAGCATGTTTTTTGGGGGTATTTGTGGAAATTCACGGGATCTAGGAATTGTCTTAAGAAGAAATTCGTAGAACCCTAGCCATGGAGGATGAGTCTGTTCACAAAAACCCTCGATATACAACATAAAATATATTTGCAAGTCTAGAAGAGAAAGTCATCAAAATCTCTTGCAATATGTCCCTCTTCATGGAATCTCTATTAACCAATCTTGGACCATTCATGGAGGTTGGAGACTCTAACTCAAATATCGGATCAACGGAAAAATCAGGAGATAATGAAGACCCAAAAAACGAGTCAAGGAAAGAGCCCAAAAAAGAGCAGCCCAATTCAAGTGTCTTTAACACTTCACAATCCCTATTCAAAATGGAAGAAGAATTGGACATAAAGCCATACCAAGGTGAGATTGATGCATTAAAACATAATCATTGGTTGCAACAACTATAAGTTTATTTCAATGTCCACCATATAGATGAGGAGAAAAAGATATCATTTGATAGATTGAAGTTAGAGGGACATGCTTTAATCGAGTGGGAAAGTCACACAGAGACACTTAGGATGGAGGGTGATCCACCAATAACTAAGTGGGAGAATTTAAAAACCCTCATTAAGTCCCATTTCTATCATATGGGTATGTAGAGGACCAATGTATCTGTTGGCATTACATCAGGAAAAGGTAGGGGCAAAGTGTATAGGAGTACACCACAAAGTTCATAAATATGGGCATCATGTTGGGTATCTTTCCCAAAAACCCATGTGTACTCCTCAAGTATATGGAGAGTCTACATAGTATTCTATGAAAGCAAGTGATTATTTTCAAACCAAGGACTATGGATAAGGCATGTGTATAGGCACAATATCTAAAAATTATAGGCCACAAGAAAGGGAAACCAAGTGGTTCCTAACAGAAAGAGAAAGAGGAAGAATCCAAGGAGGAGATGAAGAAGTGGAAGGGGAGAAAGGATAAGAATATGTCAACCACTTCACATGAATGCAAGGATCCCAACTACCATTGTAACCATTGAAATATTGATGGTCACACTAAGGAAAAGTGATATAAATTACATCTAGAGATGAGCTCGAAGAACTGCTAGAAGGATGCAAAGAAAAAGAATCTTCTAGCCATAGATTTGAGCAATTAGGTCGAAAGAAACTCTAATGTGGATGAGAACATCGGTATAGAAGGAGGTGAATATGAGTATCCTTCATCACCAAGAAAATAAGGAGATGGAAAAACTCTTCGATATCAATATCCAGATTAAGAATACCAAGATAGATGCTCTATTCGACTTCAATTCACATGTAATCTCATAGTAGTGGATTTGGTCAACAAGCTTGGATTAGAGGTTTGTGATCATATTATTCCCTATCCATTAGGTTATTTAAACAAGGATGTAGAGATCAAGGCTACAAAACGATGCAATATTACATTTGTTGTAAGTGCATACTTTATTGATGAAGTGGTGTTGGATGTAGTACCCCTAGACGTGTGTGGTGTAGTGTTTGGGAGACCCTAAATGTATATAAGGGATGTAATATTCATGTGGAGATCCAAACATTACCACCTAATCAAGGATGGTAATTCCTAGATAATCAACACACATAAAGTCAAATCGAATATCTCACTAGTAAGTGCCAACCAAGCCAAGAAGTTGATTAGTTCTTGTAAGAAATATGTTTTAATTTTCTCAAGAGAAAATAAGTCTGATGATGAGTCTATAAGAATAAAGGAATCCTTGGAGGGTTTTATTAAAAAGCATAAACATCAATTGGAGGAGTTTCTATAGGCATAAAGAGGAGTGTCCCAGGAGCCTAACGTGATACCACCCAAGAGGGAAGTGGAGCACGAAATACAGTTATTTCCAGACTCCCCATTGTGGAATGTTGTAATATATAGACAATACATTCTCGAAGCAAATGAAATCAAGAAGCAGTGGCAACAACTACTAGAGTAGGGAATGTTTCGATCGAGCACCTCACCTTGTGGGTCGCCTATCATTATAGTACTCAAGAAGGATGGGACTTGACAAAAGTGTATGCATTATTGAGATTTAAATAATATTACAGCCATGAATTGATACCCTCTACCTAGGATCAATGATTTGTTATCTTAGTTGTAGCATGACAGGTACTTCACCAAGTTGGATTTGAAATTAGGATACCACGAGGTACATGTCAAAAAATAAGATACCTAGAAGACAAACTATAGGTTGGGAAAAGCCCGACCCAATCCACGATATGAAAATAATAATGGGAGTGTCTACCCATTGTCACCTTAGATAAACCCTCCCCTCACTTTAGTGAAGGAGAAATCCAACACAAGGGAGGAATCCCAAGTGACCCTATGGGGAAATGAGGTGGAAAGTGAGGTTATGTAAGTGGATCCCCTATAGTTAAAGCTACTAAATGGAGTATGGCTTGGAAATGAGTCTTAGATATGGTCAATGGTTTCAAAGTGCTTAAGTACCTATGGAAGATTGTTGTACCTTCCCAAGAAACCATAAAACACAAGATACAAGCCCAATAATATAATGGAAAAGCAAGTGAAGCTTTCTATCCCAATTATCAGTAGTATGTAGTGATATATATTAGCAATGAAATGATAAGAATAAATACTAAACTAGTCACTAAAAGTCCAAGAAAATATGCACGCGACTAACTAGCACTTACTAGTGTAACTCAAGTATGATAGCACAAGACTTTAGCAAAAATTAAAGGTTGTTAGCTACAAGTATTGAAGAGAAACAATTCAAGCCTTATGGCTGTAGCATACAATTTCTACAAAAAAAAATTCCAGCCACTGAAACTTGTAAGTAACCCACCCAAAAGAAGCACAACAACTAGTAGATTAATTTGGTATCTTTCTAGCAAATTTTAGCAGTTAGAAAATGAGTAAATTTGAAAGTTATGAAGTGTTTTTTTGCATCCCTAATTTTTGTAGCATAAAATTATTGCATCATCAATAAATCCTTGGAGAAAAAATATGCCCTAGTTTCCTTGGCTAGCCTTAAGCATATAGAAAGGATTATAATTCAAACAATTTCAATATCTTGTGATTCTACATGTACCAATGAAATGATTTTATTTCTCTAATGCAATATATTAGTTCCTTTAACTACTGGGTTATGAATTATTTTAAATTAAATTTATAGTTGTGCTATTTCCTTGGGGGTGTAATCCCTTTTACTCACTAAGGCAAGTGAAACTAGCCAGGAAAAACCTAAGAGGGTGTAACCCCTTACTTCTCCTAGTATTCCTTTGTGCAACAAATTATTCCAAGACAATTATGATGGTATTAGTGGGGTTGCATGCCATTATAATCCCCCAAAATCTTAACAAATTAACCTTTCAACCAATAAAAGAAGCAATAACAAGAGATATTCCTTACCTGGTACAAGCATTAACAAGATAAACTCCTTTTAACCAAGAAAATTCCACCATAAAAGAAAGAAATAACCTCCAAGAAATATGGTTTCTTACTTCTTAATCCAATAGCCAATACAAATCATCACAAAAGATAGTAGCAAAAAGAGATAGGTAAAATTTCGCAAATAGGGTGCAAATTTCAGCCAAGGAGTCTTTCTCCAAGTGAGAATGCTATGATAAAATGACAAGAGTTTTATCTCTATTTATACAAATCTACCTAAAAGTGTTTGTCCACTTAACTTTAGGGTAAACCGCAAAATAAGGGGTCAACAAACCTTATTTTTCCTCTTTACATTATAAATTCAAATTTAACTTTTAAAAATTGCACATAAGAAACCCTAATATGACATCATCCCTCTCTACGGTGACGTTTTGGCATTTTTAGATGAACGTTGAGCTTGAAGATGAATAGTTGGGCCTCCAAAGGTCATGCACTAGGCTCATCTAAGTCATGCAAAGTGTCTTCTTCCTAAAAAATTTCAAGTGTCCATCTCCACCACCAAACCCTAGCCCTAGGGTGACATCAAGCCCTCAAAAGTGACGTTTTGGCCTCAAGAAGCAAAACGTTGGACTAGTAGGGGCTAGGTGAGGTCCTCCATGGTGTATTCATTTTCCTCCAAACGAAACATTCATATTCCTTCTTTTCCCAAGGTGTGGGTCATAGTATCGAACTTGTGGGATTCAAGCCCCAAGGAAGCCCAAGCTAGGCTTGTTCTTCCAAAAATGTCCACCAACTAAGTCCTTCAAAGACAATGAATATGCCCTCCAAGGATCTCAAGTCAAATGCATCATGATAAGTAAATAAAATAAATAAAAGAGCCACCTAAGCATGTGCATCAAAAAACACCTCATTAACTAAACAAGTGCTCAAATACCTTATGTAATTTTCCAAGTTTAGGTATGGGAAGGTTGACAAAGCGACCTATTGGGTGAATCATACCTCAATTCAATGAGTGTTTCCCAGGTGGGCTCCTATCTAATTCATGTGGAGAAGGTGACATGGATGGGGGCAAGAATTTCGGGCATGGGTTTTGTGACATACAAGAGATCATAGTTTCTCATTTATGGGTGCCTTTGTAGAGGGTGTGAAACACCTTCATTTTCAATGCATCCTTTTTCCAAGCCCATTTATTGCCATTAATTTATTAAGGTCCAAACACTGGGTAATCCCCATGGGTTAATCAATTATCTTGTGGGGAAGTACCATAGTGTCACTTGAAGGGAGAGGTACAAAGAGTGCCATGGTGGTATAGTCTAGCTTGTAATGCACTTGTGTAGATCCCTCAACAAGTGGGACATTTATATAATGTGAATTTGCTTTTGCTGGTCTTTTATTTTTTAAGATAAACATTTCATTGTTCTTAATACCTCTTAGGGAGAGAATATGTAAGGTTTATAATCTCTCTTTTATCTTTTTCCAACAATATTCCCTCTGGGCATTCAACCCTTTCTTCCCATGAAATGAGGGACAGTTCCTTCTTGGGTCAGTACACCCGAAAATCCCAAAATATAAGAAGATGAGGGGATGAAGTGTGGAAAGTGGAAAGTATGGTCGAGAATGGTACGATGACATGTCAAGGGGACCTCCTAGTAGAAAACCTATCCCTAAGGGTGACCACTTACTAGGGTGCAATGTCAATCACTAAGGTGAAAGAGGGAAAATAACATAATTTCCAAGAAGACGTTACATAATCAAAATAAGTTTTAAATGCAACAAACTCAAATTCCTCAAATATCGAAATGACACTCACCATAATTCCTGTCTTGTACCTCATGTAGAAAAAACCAATATTTTCCATAATCAATATGATGTGGTGGATACCCTCACGATGAACTTAAGCTCCGTGGTGGTGAGGTGGGAATCTATCTGTGCAAGTGGAAACTGTCAGCCATATGCCTCTCAGTACTCCATGTTTGCAACCTGAGTGCCTCAAGACATCATATCTTTAGTTATACCTAGGAAATGTGGATAACATCTAGCTCCTACTTGGGGACATGTACTCGTCATAGAGTGCATGAAAACATCAACATCTCTTGGTTTGACTCGTTCCTACACTGAAACATACAAACATGAAATATAGGGTGGTTCTATCACCCTTCGTCCATATATATCAAAATCAAAACTCAAAAATAACAACTAATCTAGAAAAGAAATTTTTGCATTTTTTTTTAATTTCTAAACTAAACATGTAATATTATGAAAGAGATATGCAGGTAGAGAAAAATGAAATATGAGATGCAACTAAACTACTATGAGCAGTCAATATGCAAATGAAAGAAAGTGAGATGACTTACCTACTTACCTGGGGCCCTGAGGCCTTAAAGATCATCCGATAGGTGATGTTAGGTGAATTCATACAACCAATGCAACCACATGTCCATCATTTCATCAAGGTATCTCCCCCTGTGCTTAATCATGTAATACCACAAAGACAAGTTGAGCATATAATAATCATGAGAATAAATAGACATATAATCAATCACGAAGAGAAACTCATGGATATGGGTGGGAGGGAGGAGATCCTCCTGGAAAGAGAAACCACAAGCATAATCATCTAGTAAATCCTTCCTGAAGTGATAGCCACAATCTTGATCAACCCATCTCTGAAGAGGACTACCGTATATAGACGATAACTCATTTGTGCACAAAGGTCCACTACTTGTTGAAGACTGAGAGGAGATGAGAGATTGAAAGAAGATGACATGGCTTCCCAGAGAAAAATATAAGAGGTAAGGGACAACCTCATGTCTAGAGGAAGAAATGTTTCTTCTACTGAAACACTATTTCCATTTCATCTTGTAAAACACCTTAGGATGAAAACATTGTCGCTCTACAATGTGAATTTTTGGCTTCTCTGGGATGACTATGACCTTGTATCCATAAAAGTCTGAGAGAAAAGGTGGTTGGAAACCTCCATATAACATATCTGAATCCCCGAAAGGGTAATAATTGAAAATCTGAAGGGATGAAAGGGAATCATAATTAGTATATGGTGACATGTCATCCTCAAATGTATGAAATAAATCCATGATCATATCATCACCCGACTTCCAAGAATTTGAATCATGTGCAAGTGAGGACCAATTTCCTAGAGATGATAAATCAATCCCTTTTGCACAAGAACCACCCTCAATGTCATAAATGGGGTTGTATATTTTAACCTTGTACAATATTTACTGTAAACGTATTTTTAGTAAAAGAATAGAAATGATACAATGACAAATACAAACATTACACAGAGATTTTTTCCCTGGAAACCCAAATTGAGAAAACAAAAATATTCTATATTCATTTATAGTGATACATTATTTACAATCCAATATACATATAGGATCCAACGGCATCCAAAACCCTAACCCAATGACCTGGATTAATCAATAACCCTAATTCCTTAACTGGAAATAGAAAACCATTGGCAAAGAAACCATGTGCCGAAAAATCACCTAAATATGTGACATGTTCCTCGAGGCAAAGAATATAACACATACCCAACATTCTCCCACTTGTTGTTTTCTTCACATACAAGGGGCTACAGGGTTGCATAGTCAACAATCCAGGGCAACAATGCCCATGAATCCTCTACACCAAGAGAAATTCTCAGTGCTCACAGATTTTGTTAAAGAATCTTCAACATTCTTTAAAGTGTCACCTTCATCAACAATACTTTCTTTTCTTCAATAATGTCTCTCACAAAGTGATATTGAATATCAATATGCTTTGTCTTTGAATGATAAGCCAGGTTCTTCGCCAGAAAAATTGCACTTTGACTATCGCAATCTATCCTTACAACTTGTTGTACCAACCCAATACCTGAACACAATCTTTGTAACTATACTGCTTCCTTACTTGCATGAGTGACTGCCATGTATTCAACTTCTGTAGTTGAAAGTGCCACTACAACCTGTCTTTTGTTCATCCAACTTATTTCTCCTCCAAATGGGTTAAATACATACCCACTTGTACATCTCCTAGCTATGATCTATATCTACAACCCAATTTGCATCCACAAAGCCATGTATATCCACCACTCTGTCCAATCCTGATCTTCCTACGTAGCACAATCTGTTGAAAAGTCAACAAGAAACATGTGTCTAATTTACTTTTCCCTTAATTAAATTAGACAATAAATATTAACCTATTATCTCATTCATAACTGAGTGATTTGGAATTGTAACAGAATTATAAGTGTAGTTAAGTGATTTAATATCAGTTGTACTAGTTGTAACTAAACATGCACTGGTGAGAGTTCAGTTAATCAGTGAACTCACATGCAACTGAAGATTCGCCACGGTTAACTACATGCATGTCAGTTCCAATGGAGATTCAGTTGAGATAAAAGGTTAAAGGGACAGTTGGCTATTAGTTGTGATTTGTTCACACATGTAGTGAATATGCTTATGATCATGTGCAAACTAGGCAATTGCATTCATTCGATTCAGTGTGAGAATTCAGATTGCAGTGATTGTGCAGAGGAGGCAGGATGTCTGGACATAGAAATTGGCATAGGTATTTGCTGATTTGTGTATGCCAGTGTGAGACGATTGTATTGTACTGAGAGCTCTTGGATTAGAGTTTTGTATGAGAATGTTTCATGATTCATGATATACATAATATATGATAGTGCGGTTTTTAGCTTTACACTTTCCTGGTAAAACTTTTGTGTTATGTGTTATTGATATTTTCACTTTGTGCATTGTGGTTGTGATCATGGTTTAATTGCTTCCGTATTAATAATAGTAGAAGTGATTCTGTATTTAACAAGTGGCGGAAATCGTTAGATCAGGAGAATCGCAGGAATACATTAATTTGTATCGAAATTTCTACATGGTACCAGAGCCACGGAGGCCACGGAGTCACGAAAGTGAGGTGCGAACATAATTTCATTCTCACAGGTCCCACCTCTAGCCGGGTGCGAACAGTAATTCTCGCACCCTAGACAAAGGCAGGGTGCGAACTTCATTGGCATTCTCGTAGGAAAATACACTAGCAGGGTGCGAACTTCCCTCACCCTAACAGTGGAGCAGGGTGCGAACTTCTTGGGCATTCTCGCAGGCTACAGTGGAGCAGGGTGCGAACTTGACAGACAAGTTCGCAGGCTATACACAGGCAGGGTGTGAACTTCCCTCAGGTTGCTCTCAGGTGGGGTGCGAACCTCCCATGGCAAGAAGAAAGTGAAGGGGTTGAGTTTTGGGTTGGATAACATTCGAATTTGCAAGATTTTCTTGGTGCGACACTTGATTCAAGATCGAAAATGTCTTTCAATGGCTTGAGGTTGGAGTATGCACTCGAGGGTAGCTCCAACTACATTGCTTGGAAGGACAGGATGGAAGCAGTGCTCGAAGACAATGGCTTGAAGGGTTACATTGACGCAGATGTTCCTAAGCCGAATGCGACAGATACTGAAAATCTTGATGCATGGAAAAAGAAAGTGGCGAAGGTAAGGAGGATTCTGTTGGAGGGAGTACGAGACCACATTGTCTCAAGTTTCCATGGGAAAACCACACCATATGCAATGTGGAAGGTTTTGACAGATCTGTTCCAAAACAATAGCGACCATAGGAAATTGGCGCGCAAAGATAAACTCAGGAAGATCAAGATGGAGAAAGGCGACACCATTCCAAAATATCTCACAAAGTTTGTCCAATGTCAGGATGATCTTGGAAGTGTGGGAATAACAGTTGTTGCTGATGATTTGGTGAGCTTGGCGCTCCTAGGGCTTCCTAAGAGTTGGCACAGTTATCAAGACTCTGTCAATGGAAGGGAAAAATTACCGGATTGGGAACGACTATGGTTGGATCTGGTGCAAGAGGAGTTTAGGCAGAACACCAGAGATGGATCTTCATCAAAGCGTGATGATGAAGAGGATTGTGCTTTGACTGCCAAGGCAAGGAAAGGGAAAGGGAATAAATCCCAATCAAATTCCGAGTCTAAAGTCAAGAAGCTATATTTGTCCAAAGTGGAGTGTTTTCACTGTCACGAATGTGGGCATCTCGCTACTAACTGTCCGCAGAAGAAGAAGAACAAGATGGTTGTTGGATTTGCAACTGGTGAGGCTCTTGTCTCACAATTTGATCTTGACTTCGCTTTGATCACATGCATGGAATCAAGTGCATCAGGATCAATGTAGTATTTGGATAGTGGCACTTCGTTCCACATGACGGGAGATAGAGAGTCCTTCATTGACTTGGAGGAGAAAGATCTCAGAATGCATATAGAGATGGGAGACGATGGATGATACAGTGCGACTAGTATTGGTACCATTACCTTTCAGAGGGAGTCAAGTAAACTATTTCAATTGAAAAATGTTATGCATGTTCCAGGTCTGAAGAAAAAGTTGGTCTCAGTCTCAATGTTGGAGGGCAGAGGCTATGATGTTGTTTTTAGCAGTGGT
>WSFP011562654.1:0-10985 GCA_009831015.1 Picea engelmannii
AACACATGGGATTAGTTTGCAAATTATACCAAGGGTGAATGGGAAAGTGTCCAAGGAACTCTTTTCTTTGTTTTTGTATTTGTATTGTCTTGAAAGAGGTGCCCTTGCTCTATTAAAAGATAGAAAGTTGTTTTATTAATGGAAGAGGACCTCTTAATAGAGTTGATCCTCCTTTCACGTGAATAATTTGTGTAAATAAATTTTATATAATTTAATTAATTAGTTTTTATTCTTCTTAAATATGCACTATATAATCATATAATCACGGTTCACCTTATAAATATATATTTGGTCTTACATATTCTTAATGAACAAAATCAAATTTTCATATGGTGTTGATTCATGTTTCCTCCATGAAATACATTATTTTATTAGGGATATATTTAGTTGATAGATTCTTTGATCCTTTTACCTTGGATATTTTTTTATGATGTTCCAAATTTCATGGATATTCTTTTATGATGTTTCAAATGTCATGAGATGTTGAAAAGTAAATGTGATATATGAGCTTCCTTTTAAGGATTACTTCATGGTTGGGGGCGGGAAGTTGATTTTTTGAATTTTGAACTCTAGTTTCTTGTTGCAGGTTTCATGGTGATGGTCGCAGGTTGGGTGTGGGTTTCTTAGTGATGGACTTGGGCTGGGTGGGGGTATTGGTGTTCACTTTTTACTAGTTTTAGTGAACTCCTTGACTTTTCTCGTAGGAACTTGTGCTCCTTTTGATGGTTGAGGTAGGTGGGGTCAGTTTGTTGTCGGGGCAAGTTTTGCTCTGTTCTCTAGTTGGGTCGCGAAGACTCCTTCGATTTTTTCAGGTGTTTTTTTTTAACCTTAAGTGTCGGGGCTCTCCAAGTGGTTTTCTAACTTGGTTGAGACTCCTATCTTATCATTTTTATTTTTCCCGGGTTTCAAGACTTGGTGTAGTGACTGTTACGAAAGTCTTCACTATAGTTGATTTGTCGAGCTTTAGTGGTGGAGCCCCTTTGTGCTTTCAAGTGCTCAACTAATGGACAATGAGGTTAGCGCCTTGCTCAGTGCGGCTGACGAGGAACACTAGAAGAGGACATGATTTTATGCCTCGGTGGACGCATTATGTGACTTAAATATGTCCAAATGAGGCTTTGATAATTTTATTAATGGCACTTGTAATCAGGGATGGTCACCTACGAAGGTTAGCACTAATCCTCTTTCAAACCCTGTTAAGTCTCCTAACATCACTCTTGCGGGTTTTAGGCATGAAGGTGACTTTCCTATCTCTCTGAAGAGAAACCAGTGTGATTTAGGTGGAGAGGCAGTTGGGTTTCAGATCTTAGCTCATAGGATAAAGAACCCAGAGTGTTTCTCTACTAATCCCTTGGCTCAGACTGTTAGGGAAAGGTGAACCACTAAAGTCTGGAAACCAAAAAGGCAGAGACAAAGATTGGTTATGGGGGTCGACATCGGATTGGAGGAGTCCTGCAACTTGGAGCTTTGCGCATTAGTTGCTAGGATGGCTTACCGCTCTCATTGTTCTACTCCGATAGAGGACTGGGTGAGGATCCACTGGGTTCCTTTTTTAGGCTACTGTCATGTGTTTCTTTCCTTGCCGCATGACTGGCTAGGATTTGGTTTTAGGAGTCCGAAGGATACCAAACGTATTCTCGATAAGTTATGGAGAATAGACCGTGGGAGTTTAATGATCAAGAGATGGAGACTCAACTTCAATCCAGCCACATAGTACTTTAGTTACTGACACATATGGGTGCTCCTCCTGACCCTCCCTTTGCAGTTATGGAATCATAGAGCTCTGGAGGCAGTAGGGAACTGCATTGGCCGGTTTATTGGTTTTGATGAAGTTGCGTTGAGTTCAAATGATAAGAAGATGGAAAAAATCCTTGTAGAGGTGGACCTTCATGCTGATCTATCATAGGTTTTAGAGATAGTGTGGCGAGACCTTTTGTTTACTCAACGACTGGACTATTTAGGCATTCCTTTCCACTGCACTAGATGCAGGCGGACCAGACACCCGAGAAATGATTGTACTTTTGTTCTAGGATCACGAGATGAAGATGGTTCCTTGGATGAGGCGCCTGGAGACACAGTTACACTGCTGGTGGAAGATTTTGATGCTGCAGAGTCTCCAAGGCTTAGCACAGAGGACATCCCTGCGAAAAAGGACACATCTTTTGTGGGTAAGTTAAAATTTTTCTATCCAAATCTCGATGACTCTTTATCTTCCTAGGAACGAGATCTTTTAAATAAGGTTCTTTTCCCTGATTTTTCATTTGGGAAGGACTTTGTTATAGATAAGTCTCCTTTAATTGACTCTGTTGTTTCTGACTTGGGTGGGTTGGGGGCAAAAAACCTTGTTGAGGTCTTACTTGTGGCTAAGGACTTTGTCGGCTTACCTATCCCACTGGAGAAGGGTGTCGAACCTGCCATTGTTTTGGGCTATAGTGAGTCGGTTGTTAGCGACTCAGTTTTAGACAGAGTTTTATTCGACTTGATTTCTCCTCTAGCTAAGACTTCGACCCCTATCCCTTTAATGACCTATGTGGGTAATATCCCCGTGGACAGACAGGCTGAGACTCGAACTTCAGAGTCTTTAAAGCCAAGTGGTTATTCTTGTATTTCATACCCTGTGTGGTCACGGGGGTTGGGTTTTGAGCTTTCACCTCTTAAAACGAGAAGTGGTCAGCGGAAGGCAGGGGCCGGTATCAACACTTAAGATTTTCCTGCTACTTCTTTTGATCAAACGGTGCTTAGAGGCATGAAATCCTTGGCTAGGGTTAAACCATGATCCTCCTCACCCTAAATAATAGAGGGCTAGGAGGACCCCTGATATTGGCCTCCTTCCGTAGATTAGTGTTTAAAACCTCTCCAAATCTCATTTTCCTTCAAGAAACGTTGGTGTCAGCGGAAAAATCTAGATCTTTCATGAACAAGATAAAACCAGACTAGTGTGTTTGTGTGGTTAGTGTTGTGGGAACCTCTGGAGGACTTTTGGTATCATGGGACCCATCCTTCTTTGACCTTGTGCCTTATTTATGTATTGATGGGATTCTTTTGTCAGGAGCGTCACAATTGGATAACTGAAAGAAATCATTTATTAATGTGTATGGACCCTGTCAAGATTGAAAAATTTTCTGGGAAGCACTGGATGGTTCTGGTTTATTAAGCCACAAAGATTTAATTTTGGCAGGCGATCTAAATTTTACCACTTCTCCCACTGAAGTTTGGGGTAAGTCAACTCTATTGGACACTTTGGCAGGTTTCTTCAAATCTCTTTTCCAGATGAACGGTCTAGTGGATGTTGCTCCAGTGGAGAAGGTGCCTACTTGGCGTAACGACAGAGCAGGTTATGCTTGCATTACTAAAAGACTTGAACGATTCTATCTAGATAAAGCTATTTTATCAACTATTCATATGTTTAGAACTTGGGTTGGGTATCCCTATTTGTTCGATCATGCGCTTGTGTTGTTAGAGTTCGGGATTGGTCTTCCGACTGTTGCTTCCCCTTTTAAATTAAATCTGGATTGGTTGAAGGAAGAATCCTTTGTGGAAATTGTTAGATAGGTTTGGAATGACCCACGACATCTACTTACTGTTGGAGCTCAAAGATGCCTAGTTGGGAAGCTTTCGCTTTTAAAGGAAATAATTAAGGTTTGGGTTAGAGAGAAAAGACAAAAGGATCAGTCTGATTTGTTAAAGATTGAGGAGGCTATTGAATTCGAATACAATCAAGTAAATTTGGGACTTTCTTCGTTAGAGGATTCTATAAAGTTGTCAAAGCTTGAATTTGAAAGGAATCTTTTTCTAATGGTGGAAGAAGAGAGTTGGCGTCAAAAGAGCCGAGCGATTTGGATAAAGATTGGTGATAAGAACACTAAGTTCTTTCATCATTATTCCAGCTATAGAAGGAACAAGAAATTTATTTGGGAAATAATTGATGAGGCAGGAAAAGTCCATTTGGGACAACAAGCTATCAAGGATGAAGCGGTCAGACACTTTAGGTCCTTTTTTAATTATAAAGGCCAGATTAATATGGAAGAGTGGATTGAATCAATTAGGTTATTCCTGAATTTTGTAAATGCAGTTGATGTTCAAAATTTAGAAAAGGAAGTATCAAAGGATGAAATTTTTGAAGTGATTAAAGGATTTTCCAGAGATAAAATCCCTGGTCCTGACGGACAACAACGTTTTATCACTTCTTTTTTGAGTTAGTCGGTTATGACTTAGTTGACATGGTCGAGGAGACGAGATTGAAAGGGGAGGTCATATCTTCAATCAATTCCACTTTTGTGGCTTTGATTCCAAAGGTCAATAAACCGTCAGTTTTCAATGATTTTCAGCCAATTTCTCTCTGTAACCTTTGTTACAAAATCATTTCAAAAGTCATGGCTAAAAGACTCAGGCCTATTCTTTCCAGAGTTCTATCAGAAGAACAACTTGGATTTCTCAAAAGTCAACAAATCTTGGATGCCATTGGAACTGCGCAGGAGTGTCTTCACATCATTAAGTAAAAAAAGATACAAGCATTAATCCTGAAACTTGACTTAAGGAAGGCTTACAACTGCACCAGTTGGGATTTTTTGAGACTTATCCTTCACCAAAGTGGCTTTGGGATTAATACAACAAATTGGATCATGGCCCGTGTCATCTCCACTACTTTTTCTACTCTAATCAACGAAGAGGCAACTAAGTTTTTTAAGAGTAGTAAAGGACTGAGATAGGTATGCCCGCTCTCCCCTTTACTTTTTATTTTAGTCATGGATGGGCTTAGTCTGTCTTTAAAGAAATCCCAATCTGAAGGTCATATTATGGGGATAAAAGTGTCCAGAATGATCAGGATCCTCCATTTATTATTTGTGGATGACATCCTCATTATGACTAAAGCATCCTCAGCTGAATGGGAAAAGATACAAGAGATTCTACAAGTTTTTTGTCGGGCTTCAGGATTGATCACATCCAAAAATCCACTCTTTTTCACGCGGGAGTTGATCCTAGATCTCTCCAGAGAATAAATGATACTCTCGGTTATCCTTGTAAAGATCTCATTTCAGGTTTCAAATATTTGGGATACTTATTGAAACCAGGGAGATACAAATCTTTGGATTGTCAATGGCTAATAGACAAGATTGAATCAAGGATCAATCATTGGTGTAATAAGTGGCTCACCCTGGGTGGACGTTTAGTACTTATTAAAGCAGTTCTTGAAAGTTTACCAGTTTATTGGCCGACTCTAGCCCATATTTCTATCTCGGTGCTGCATATTTTGCACAGGCTAAGTTATGATTTCCTTTGGTCCAGGAGTAAATATAAAAAGAATTACCATCTATGTAACTGGCAAGTCTTAGAAAAACCCAAACAACTTGGTGGCTAGGGACTCCAAAATATTTTTTTCTTCTATAAAGCCTTAGCAACGACCACTCTGTGGTGATCTTTGATGAATCTGGGCATTTGGCACCGAGTAATCAAAGACAAGTATTTTCCTCATGTTCCTGTGGTCTCTTGGTTGCGGTCGACGGAGGGGTTTTCTTCTTTTGGCTCACAGTCTTGGAAAAACATCTTAAATACCTTACTGGTCATCCTCCATTGGCTAGTGTGGATCCTTGGATCGACGAAAGCGATCATCATTGGGAGAGATACAATTATTGGAATGGAGCGCGCTTCCATTCTATTGGGGGATTAGGTTATTGAATTAAATAGGAAACACATTTATTTTCTTTATCAAGCAAATCGCCCCTTCTCGGATAGTCTGTTGGGACATAACTGGGTCAGTAGCAACGAGTTGGTACTGGAGGGGGATCTTGGCTGTGAATGGGAGAATTATAGATATTTCCTTTTTAATGCTGGCATTGTTTTAAGTGAAAAGAATGACGAGCTTACCTGGTTAGGTGATGATAAATATGGACATATCTCCGTGAGAAATGTTTACACTACTCTTTCAAAAACATTTTGTCCTAAAAACGTTATAGGATGGAGAAAGATTTTGTGGAAATGGAATTGTCCTTTAAAACTTAAATTTTTTATTTGGCTCTTATTGGAGGATAATATTCTTACCTGGAAAAACCTTCAGAGAAGGGGGTGTTCTGGCCCCGGGTTATGTTATACGTGTAGAGAAAAAGAAGAATCGTGCAAGCATCTATTTGTTAGCTTCCCGTTTACTGTGTTAATTTGGGAGAGAGTTAAAATGAGCCTAAAATTGTCTAATGGATGGAATGGTGATTCTGTAAATGAATGCTTTCAAAACTGGGTTCTTCAAAACTATACTCTTAGAGAGATTTTTGCAAACATTTGTTGGTTTATTTGGAAGGACAGGAACAAGAATTTTTTTGAAGACAAACCTCCATCGGTGGATAGAATTTTTTATCTTGCTACAGGATCCGTGAGCTTTGCACATCAAAATTATGGATTCTTCAAAAAGGCTATCACTTATCTTTCTTCCTGCAGACAAAGCTCATGCATGGTTTGATGGGGCCTCTCAACACAATGACGATCTATGTTGAGCGGGAGGAGTTCTCAATCTAGGAGATCTTGTTGAATACAGATGGACCTTAAATTGTATCTCTGGAACCAATTCTAAGGCGAAACTCATGGGAGCTTGGGCATCCATTATCCTGGCCAAAAGTCTCGGTATTCACGATCTGCATGTGATGGGGGATTCGACGATTATTATTAATTGGCTTAATGGTAATGGATCGTTACAAGTGGCCAATCTAGAGGGCTGGAAAGATAGAATTCGTGACTTAATCCCTTTTTTTAGGTTTGTCACTTTTGCTCATATTTACAGAGAAAGAAATATGGAGGTTGATGGATTGTCAAAGAAGGCTCTATATACTTCCTGGGGTCACATGACCTACAGTCAATGGAATGAAGGTCATGAGGGACCTATCATCCGTTTAAAGTTGTAATAACATCAGAACTGCTTATGATGTTTTTTTTCTTCTATTTTGAGCTTGGTCTTAAGTTTTTGGTTGCTTCTTTTTTCGCGGATAAGCAGTGATTGTAATCTTGGTTGGAACCAAGCGGGTCATAAGGCTAGTACCTTTTTTTATTTCTTCCTAGATTTTCAGATCTGTGTTGAGGCAAGCAATGTAAAAGGATTATATTATTATAAATATAATGTGCAATTTTCTCTGGAAACAAAAGTAAATGTGATAACCGTCAAATCAAACTTAATGATGCATAGACTTTGAAGAGAGACATTCTCATAGAACTAATTATATGGCTTCCTTCTCCTTTATGCCATCTTTCCGTTAATTTCCCGAATCTTTATAGAAATGAAGACTTTGTGCCTACAATGAAATTTTCCTTCATTATGTGAAAAATGCTTTAGTAATACCTTTCACTACCTTTTTGTTCACTAAAAATGTTTGTAATTATGTGTCACTTTCACTAGTGGTTCATTTTTCTCAACATAGAAATAAAAGCATTGTCCATCTACTAAGATTACAATGATAAATGTGAACATCAAAATGCCTCATCTGTCCTTGCATTTTCTTGGTGTCTACTTGAGCTCTTCCATATCTTTTTGCATTATATTGTCCTTCACAAAGATTTACATAATTTGTGAGTAGTGTGAGACAAATAATGACACTATTGAAGCATTTATCCCCATAATCATTGCCATTGCTAATTGAATCTTAATTTACATTAAGAGTTCACACCACCATGACACATCTTTATTATGGGCATTTGTGTACAACATATCCTTCACAACGATGCCTTTCTCAATAAGACTTTCATTTGTGTACAACATATCCTTCACAACGATGCCTTTCTCAATAAGACTTTCATTAGAAAAAACATAACTTGCAATCCACTATTCACATACCTTTCTTGTTAGAGATTAGGAATGTGTTGTTTTCAAGACCATGTTAATAAAATGAATGACTAGAAACATGAAATTGCAAAAATGTAAATGCCTACATTAACGAAAACAATAAATACAAAAATATTAAAAAATGGAAATTAGGATTAAAGTGGATAAAACCACCAAATGAAATAAAAACCTCCATTTCCAAATCCGCATCGTGTTTTTGTCATAAATAATATAAGGAAGACAAAATGACTAGATCTTTCTTTACATATTACTCCCTATAGGGATGTCACATTTTTCATTATGCATGCAACTCCATCATGGATGAGACTCACACAACCACTTCTCCCACAACATTATGCATATCTTCAACAATAATAATATCACTCTTTTTAGAGGGTTTAGTGAAGTCCTCAATTATGAGTGCATGATTATTTTTATTTTTAAATATTTTTGGTGTCATCCCATTGCACTGGGGCATTGGGTCCTTATAACGGTAGGATTTTTCATTCTCCCACATTTTATCTTGATGATCATTAGCAGTGAAAAAAAAAGTAGTTATATGCTCATACTCAAAACATATTCTACAATATAAAGCAATGTGTTCATATTCTAGGGATTGTGTCCAATGATGTTTATTGTTGGCCAACACAATTTTAATGAAGAACACTTTACTCTAATTTGTAAAAATACAAAGTTGGGTTTGTTTTGGGGTATAGGGAAATATATTTAAGAAGGATTTATAACAACATGAATGTAGGGTACTATATTATGAAAGTATGAATGTGAGTTTGATGTTGGCGGACTCGAAACATTCATGAAAAGATTCATAAAATATTTGTGAAAAATAATCTAAGCATTATTATAATCAATGTTTTTTCATATTTTCAAGACACGAATTCAAGCAAGGAATTTCTTCCAAAATTACAATTTTGAGTAGATGAAAATGTTGGTTTTCATATAGAAATAGATTCAACACCCTATAATTGTTAAATTTTCCTTAACCCAAAACCAAACAATTAATTCCAAATAAATTATTTTATTGAAAAAAAGCACAACTGAGTTATTAACAAAACATTATAGCAGAAGCGTAATAAAGAGACCATACACAAAGTACACATAATTTTTTGGGTAAAATACCCATAGAAAAACCCCTAAGGGAAAACTAGTACCTTGTTGATTTTATTGATATAAAATCAAGGCTCCCGTCCTGGGATAATGGCTCACCTGAGGAAAATAAAAATCAACAAATAGCCTAGCCTATCAAACCTGGATGTTATTCCTTTGTTGAAATTTTTCTCCTTTCCTCAACCCCTGCCCCTACACACTTGGATGAAATTCCTTCTCCACCCAATCAATGAGATCTCACTCACTCATTTTGTGTGTGTCTCCTCCTCTCACATAGGATTCCTTTTATAACCTTGAGTTTACCCTAAATCCAAAACCTAAATCTCCAAAGTGACAAAAAAATGAGATTAAATCTCACCTTCACTTTATCATCTAATGGATAGGATTTAATTCAATTCACAAATGCCAAAAACTTAGGTATTTAATTAAATTAAACTCCATTAATTACAAAAGTACATGTACTTTAATAATCACTTTAGCAAAGTGAATCTCCTAAGTAATGAGAGGCATTAAGGATGACTTCCACATGTTAGACACAAAAACTATGTGGAAGTACCTTTCTGATGCTACATACATCAACACTCCCTCTTAGAGAGGAAGGTACTTCTCGAAGAGCCACCTGGAACTGGTTCTTCCTCTGACCCTAGCACAATGTCACACACATCATCCTACACACTGGAATCCCTCCAACCCTACTGGTCAAATTCTCTCCCTTAATGTGATCCCAAGATTCTCTTTCTCCCAAGCAACAATCAATTTCATCTCATACCAACTCAATCTCCTGATAGAACTGAAAGGGGATAACTCCCTCTTCCCATATGAAGGTTGAATCCCCACACTGGCAGTCTGTGAAATCTGTTAACCTCTCAGCTTCTCACCCTTCAGAGCCTCTTTCTCATCGTCCTATACCACTGACATCGATCCATGATCCAAGATCCCCTTGGATCCTCTTACAAGCTAGCCCTGCAACCTATATACCCTACCCTCTCTGACACCAATGATAACTGTTGTGTCAAGGATTTATCCCTCTGAATGCATGAACACTTGTCTGTTCCGAAATAACACTACATAAACCTTTTCCTCTAGAGCTCAGACTGGGAGAAAATGCATCCTCAACTCTGGGACATACAACACATCTTCCACCTCCAAAAACCTCCTGAATCCAAATGGAACCTGACTATCCCAAATCCTTCTACATGTCACTTGGCATGGGTGCCAAGCTCCACATGTAGATATGAGTCTATATCTAACCAACTGGTGTAAAAATCATGTGTCACTGTCATGTGACAAGAATCCCCACTATCCACAAACTAGCAACTACCGAAATATGTGCCAGGAAGACAAGAGACTAATGAAAACTCCTTCTTGAACTTCTCAACAAAATCCTTGACTTGAGCTTCTACGAATGCTTCTACCTGCTGAGGTCGACTCTTCCCTTTCTTCTTGTTCAGACACTGTGAAGCATATTGGCCACTCTTGTGGCATGTAAATATTTTTACTTTGCTCAGATCCTTCTTCTTCCTAGTTTGTGGAGTTGTCTCTCCACTTGTATTACCTATGTTCCTCCTTGCTTGACTGGCAAGGGCCAGATTCTCATCATCACCAACTTGTTGGCCTGTTAAAGATTCCTCTCGAATCTCCTCATGGATGAAATCATCCCATAGTCTGTCAAAATTTGGAAGTTCCTCCCATGCAACAATTCCCTTGATGAATGGGGCCCATGGATTAGAAAAACTATTTAGGGTTGTACTCACAAA
Organism: Picea engelmannii; assembly: GCA_009831015.1. NCBI lineage: Eukaryota > Viridiplantae > Streptophyta > Pinopsida > Pinales > Pinaceae > Picea > Picea engelmannii. The sequence goes on from WSFP011562654.1 coordinate 10,684, forward strand.
ATCCTCATTTGACATGGATTCCCCAAAAACTACTAACTAATAATGTACCTGAGTGATATTGGTGAGATAACTGGTCACAATATTTGACTTGATTATCTTGGTGTCTTTGATCTTCTCCCTCAACACCATCTTCTTGTTTGTATTGTTGCTCTAAAAAAGGTTCGTCAGAGCTACAAACATATCCATGGTTGTCTTCTTCTCAGATATGTGAGGGATCAAATGATCCTTCACTGGATCTAAGATGATCCTCATGTTTTTCACGTCCTTCAACTCATGGGAGACCAGGTCCTTTGGATCAGTCG
>WSFP011562671.1:0-10984 GCA_009831015.1 Picea engelmannii
GCAGCTGTAAACATCAACAATTAACCCATAACTAGAGGCACTAGTCTTGCATTGGAGAAACAAAATATTGCATTGGGAAACATAATTTCTTGTCATATTTACTTTTTGCAACTTGGATTGTGTTCCTTGTGCTCAAGGCACCTCACAACCACAAGGGTGTCCCCATCAAAGGGATAATTCTTGCTGATGTTACAAATTTACATCTTTAGTCATTAGGGCTGTAGAAACCCTAACTTAATTGCTTGAATAACTCTCTAATCAACTGCTGGAATTTTCCTAAAGTTTGCACACTTACACTTCTTGGTCTAGCGCACTTTTTGGCAAAGTTTGGAGGAGTTTTAGTGGCTTGTTTTCTTGCTGTAATACATTGATTGTTACAACCATAAGACTAATATAATTTGTTGCAGAAATTGTTTACAACAACCTTATCTTTTCACGCTAGCATCTTGGTCTTTTATCTTGAGTTTTGCTAGTGTTTAAATAATCTTTCTTTTGTATCTTTCACTTGATTTCTAGCATTTATTTTGCAGCTTATGATGCCATGTTATTGCTAATATACATTGTTAGTAACTACTAACAATTGCTATTAGGGATAACAAGCTTAAATTTCTTGTCCAATTGATTATATTGTAATATATGCTTGTTTTTCTTGTGTCTCGGGCATTTACTTCACCCTTTGCAGGTTACTCAACACACTTCGAAATCCTTGGACCTTCCCAAGACTCCATTTCAAGACCTTCATGCCACTTAGAATTGACCTTTAGGGACTTCATCTCCATTTTCATTTTTTTCCATCTCATTCCCCCTAGGGTCACCAAGATTCCCCCCTTGAGGTGTGTTGACCACCTATTTCAACTAGGTGTTAACTTCATGTATCATGAAGATATGTAACTTATGGTACGACAAGTTTGAAGACTTATGGCTCAACTGATAAATCCCCCCCCCCAACATTTTTTTTCTGTGTCAACGGAATGTTCGCTCCCCTGCGTGGGATAATTTTGTAATATGTTAGCATGGTTCAATTTTTATTTAGTTGCCTAGGAATTTATCATTAGGGAAGTCCTTTCATTGAGTGTTTTTTTCCCTAGGTAATTAATCTTGTTTTTCAACGATTTTAATTACTCTTGAGTTTTTCACTCAATAATTCTCCAAAGTGGTGAAAGACATTCTAATGTTCGAGGCCAGTGGGTGATTAAGGTCTAAAGATGTTGTAAATAACCATGCTATATATCTCCTAGAGTCTTTCAGAATTTTGTTAGGTTTTGATAGGATTTTTTTAATAATTAAAATTTTCCGTAAATTGGAAATTTTAATTATTTTTGATAAAAAATGTAAAAATTTGGTCCTTATGGATTTTATATAGGGGTGTGACTAATCAAATCAAATGACTTATGAACCCCTACACCTTTGGACCAAATTTTAGCTCAATTGAACAAATTTTGCTAGGTCATTGTCCATGAGGAGTCCAAGTCAGTCAAAAATCAACAAATAATTGGCTAAGGTAAAAAAACCAAAAATTGTAAAAGTGACTAAAGTCAAGAAAAGAAGTGGGGAAATGTTTTCTAATCTATTTCTTAAGTTGGAAAAGTGAAAATACACTTAGAATAACCCCCCCAAGTCAAGTTAACAACTTAAGTTGAGTCTCCCAAGTGAGAGGGGCTCCCCCCTTCTTCGTGAACTTAGAGGAAAGTAAAAATTAAAGTGAAAAAATACATGAAACCGTAAGTGCGCCCTTCCTATAACCCAACCTCATGTTTGAACAAAAAGAAAGGGTTTCCCCCCTCTCACATGTCACCCCTCAAACCCTAACTCACTCCAAAACCCTAAACGTGAGCCCCCCTTGACTTGTTCTCTCTCTCTCTTGAATGGGTGACACTTGTAACTCATCCAATAGGGGCCTCTCCTCTTTCCCTCCTTTAAAAGGAAGCCCTCTCTCCTCATTTTGACATGAGTTTTTCACAACAATTCTATTATGCCAACAACTCTATTTTGGTGCCATTTGGTAACCTTTCTTGGAGCAATAAAGTGAAACTTTGCATGATCTCTTAGTGTTATTGGGTGCTTTCATGGTGCATTCTTGGTTTGCCTCATTGTGTAGTAAGGGTTTACATATTTGCAGGTTGCCAAAGCTTGGAGGAGGAACTCCAAAGGCTCCATTTTGATTCAATTAATTTTTGTTTTAATTTCAGTGCTTTATTTGTTTATTTTCTAACATATAATCATCACAATCTTGCTAAAAATTCAAATTTTCAAGTTCAAATTTTTTCTGTAAAAATTTATTTACATATGCTAACATAAAACTAACATTTTGTGGTGATTTTTAACATTTTCCAGCAAGCTTTGTTTGTTGTTTTATGCAAGTTTTTGTTGATGATTGCAACTATGTGAGACATTCTCCAGCTTACAAACCTATGAGATGTGGATCATTGCAACTATGTGAGTCTTTCTCTAGCTTACAAACCTGAGAGAAAGCCCCTAAGAAGGGTACATGGTTCCTATTTGAGACAGAGCTAGAACATAGAGTTGACCTCCTCCATTCAGAGAGTTCAGAAGAACTCCAGATGATTCTCCAGTGGGAAAATGCGATCTGTTCAGTTAGACATGCATGTGGATGAACACAAGGTGAACGTGTGAAATCCCAAAGTGTTGGGTGCATTGTCATGAGAATATAAATGAAGATGATGTTTTAGCCTTCTCAGAGCAATAGAGTTGACGAGAAACTCTAGATGATTCTCCTGTGTGAGACAGAAGGAAAGAAGATTTGTTGAGTGGGCGTGCTTGTGGATGAGCACATGTGATGTGTGAAGAATTGATTCTTCTGTGTAATGCAGTGAGCCAGAGATATGGACATCCCTAAGGATGTGCCCCTAGTGGATGACCACTGGTGGGTGTATAAGACCTCTTGCTACATTGTTCAAGAGTCAAACCTGCCTGTAACCCTAATTGTAATGTAAAGGGAATAGGTCGGCCCCACCTTAATGTGATTAATAATTAATGTAAAAAATAATTAATATAAAAGATAATTAATATGAAAATTATTAATTATATTTTGAGTTATTTAGGTCGGCCCTATTGTGCCAATAGACACATTATTTGATGTGACAAGTATTATATAAATAAAGGTGAATCCCCATTAAGGAAACACACTTAACATTGTGTTATCTCATGATTTCAGAAGTTGTGGTCTGAAATTATGAGAATTGCAACACCCTCTTGTGTGCTAGGTTTGGTGATGAAGTGGGAGGTCTTTCTCTTGAGAAATGTTTCAAAGGATTGGTTGGGTTTTCTTCCCTTGTTGAGAAGGGTTTCCCATGATACTTCTTGTGTTCTTGTGCATGGTTATTCTTCTTGTGATCTTGATTTACTGAAGTAGTTATGGTTCAAGTAATGATTAAATAGAAAATTTAAAGAGGACACTTGATCCATAGCTCATTGAAAATCTAACAGTTTTCACCATTAAAAAGGGAGGTGCTACCCAAAATTGGCCATTACAAGCTCAAGAAAACATATACAAGCTTTGGTGAAAAACCCCTTTCTTTCTCTTACGTTTGAAAGTCATTGTAAGCATCCCAAGAGAGTCTCTTGGGCTTGGATTTTCTATCTCTTTCCAAGTTTAAAATCTGTAAACTAATTTTAATTGTTTTCCCACACCTTGCATTGTGCTTGGCTCTGCCATCCTTGCAAAATCGTGCCGACTAGGATTAAAAATATTTTTCTGATTTTTGCTTTAGTTAACTTTGTCCACCTTTGGCACAAAATCAGAAGGCTATGTCCTCCACCTTGTGCTAAAGTAGTGTGGTTAGTTTGTTTAAATTATTTATTTAAATTAATTTTTGTCTAGCCACACCTTGCATGTGAGTGGCTATGCCATCCTGCAAAATTGTGTTGGCTAGTGTTTACAGTTTACCTTTATTTTGCAAAGTAAATAAAATTTACCCCGCCTTTGCCCTGTATTCCCTCACCTTGCCACTTTGTGTATTTTGGGTAATAAGAAAAGACAAATGATTGAGTGGCTAGTTTAATTAGACACTCATTTCTATTATTGTTTGGGAATTAAAATAAGTTGACTTGTGGAGGCTAGAAGGGGTTGAAGCCGTGGACGGTTTCATGCCACTAAGTGTCCTCCTTGTTGATCGCCCACACACTTTGGACTTGACCTGCGGAGCTATGGGAGAACCTTGTTGTTCTTCTTATTGAACACCTAACATTTCCTCTTGGCTAAGGGATAAAAACTTGGGCTAGTCACATAGCTTAAGGTTGCAACCACTCACATCTAAACCACTAAGCTAAAAAGAAACTTAAAATTAACTAAAAACAACCTAAACACTTGCACAACATTTACATTTCCTTGCAATTTCCATTTCAATAATTTATTTATTTTCAAGTAGTTACATTCTATTTATTTTGTGCAAGTTATTTTTCATGTGTAAATCTTTACATTGATTCATTTATAAGCATTCTTTATTCTTTTGAAGTAATTGTTTATATGTAAAGTTTTTTTTTTTAATTCATTGGGTAGATAGTTCTTAATTTGTTTTATTCTTGTAAACTTACCTTTCTTTTGTGTATATTGGAATAAGTAGAATTTGATAATTTTTAGGCATTGGTCTAATTGTGGCTTAATAAATAAAGGTTTGTTTGTCATTAAAAGATTGCATATTGCATTGGTTTCTTTTCATTGGGTTGGGTAACACTAATCAACAATTTAATTAACTCTTATGACATTTAATAAAACTTCACATAGTTTAATAGGGTCTACCCCCCTTAGCTCCCTAGGAGTGAGCCTAGACGGAAGGAGTCTAGATTGAGGTGACAATGGGTCTGGATTCAGGTTTGTGCCTCCAAGGACACACCAAGTGGGTTGGAGACTTCTCCACGTTTGTAGGTGTGTATTAGGATGACAACAAGGTGACCACCTCACCTCTAAAGTGACAACGACACCTGCCTAAGGTGACAGTGGGTAGGTGACCTCTTAGTTGTCTCCATTTAGTGGTTGGGTCGGGCTTTTCCCAACCTACAACTTGTGCGATAACAAGTCTCTTTCAGAATATGAGTGACTCTTCACATTCCTCTCCAAGCTCTCCTCAAAGGTACGCTCCCTCTTCTCTCTCAAGCTCCTTTTATTACTCATTAATGAGTAACTCACCTAACCCTTGGTCTTCCAAAGAGATGAATGATCAAGATTAGATATTTCCCTCCTGAGATCAACGGTCATGATTTAATCATCGGTTGAGTTTACTTAAATCACTTAAGTGACCCAAAATTCATAAAGACACTTTTACCCATTAAATAATAAAAGACTCAACTTGACATTATAAAATCACTTTATAAAGTCAGTTAAGAGAGAAATATTTTGGTCTCTTCTACATGCTGATGCAGAAGAACTTTTGAGCTACCAAAATCTAACAACAGGTACATAGTAGTGGATGATATTATCTACTACAAGGATTGGATCTATCTTGTCCTCGAGTCCACACTCAAGGATAAGATTATGAGGGAAGTGCATGACACGCCACTAGCAAGGCACTCAAGGTATATGAAGATTTACAGAAAGGGGAGGGAGAGATTCTCTTGGAAGGATCTCAAGGAGAATGTACTATGGTATGTAAGAGAGTGTATGCCTTGTCAGCAAAACAAGTCAGGGTTTACACACCTTGCATGTTTTCTTCAACCATTACCTATTTTAGAGTAGAAGTGAGAGAGCATTTCCATGGACTTCATTACAAGGTTGCCGAAGGTACATGGCAACGATTGTATCTATGTGGTGGTGGGAAGGTTAACCATGTATGCACACTTATTTTCCATTCCTTTAGAGTATAACACATCTTAGGTGGCATACATATTCTTCAGGGAGGTGTTCAGGCTACATGGTCTTCTGAGATACATAGTCAGTGATCGAGAAAACAGGTTTCTCAGTGCATTTTGGCAAGAGCTGTTTAGGTTATCATGGACGAAGTTGACACCTATAAACAACTATCATCCTCAGATAGATGGACAGACAGAGATCGTGAATAAGTGGATTGAGGGATATCTGTGGAACTATGTGTTGGGACTGTTATCGCACAATTTGTACTTTGATAAAAGGAAAATGTAAAAGGAAAACAAATTGGCGTAACTTGAGGTTATCCTATCACTGTCACCTCAATATGATTCCTCTTTCTATTTAGGGTTGTAGGCCCAGGGGAGACATCCCCGATGACCTAAGGGTTTGAGAAGGCAAGGTTAAAATGGGTATTAAAAGGTCCCCTCTCACAAGTCACCATTGATCAGAAAGTCCCAGGTTTATAACCAATGAAGTGATAATATATCAAGATGTACCTGCCCGGAACAAAGCAACAAGAAACTATATATATTGCAAGTACAACTTGTTGGTTAGCACTTCATAAAACCACATACTTTCTCAATAAAAGCAATTGCCTGATAATGATGAAGTAAACAGAAAATTATAACAACAATATTTATGAGGCAATACTTCACAATAATTGCCTTGAAACCACTTCAAAATGACTAAGAATAATCAACCATTAACATCTTTTGTTGTTGTTACTAAAGTAAGCTATGTTATCGCACAATTTGTAGTTTGGAAAGTAGATGGATGAAAGGATACCAAACTGGCATAAATGAACCAATCCCACCCACTGTCACCTCGATGGGAAGGTTCTTTCTGTTTAGGGAGGAAAGGCCCAGGGGAGACATCGTCGATGACCTGAGGTTTTGAGAAGGCAAAAGGCTTAAGAGATAAAATATATTTTCCCCCTCACAAGTCACCATCTGATCATAAAGTCTGGCTTATAGCCAATAAAGATAACCGGAAGTAATAACCAATAAGGGTACCTACCTAAGACAAAGCAACAATAAAACTATATGTGCAAGCTTGCTTGCTGGTTAGTACTTCATATAATAAATGACTTTCTGAAAATGAGCAATTGATAAACAATATTATTGATGAGGTAAATCAATGGTTTGTGCAATAACAATGATTATGGTGTCACTTCTCAATAAATGCTTAAAGAAACTTGGCATTCAATGTAACAAAATCAACACGTTATAGATAATGCCTTAACCAATCATTCAATTGCTTTTAAAGTGAAACGAAAGTTGCACTAAGATGTTTATAGCACAAGAAGATGACGACAACACCATGGTTAGTAGAATTAGTCTTAGGCTAGGGTTAGTAATGGTTAGGGTTTGTTCAAAAGTATTAAAGGTTTGTAGGATCAAGTTACTCAACACATGTGGTCTTAGATCAGTGCGTTTATAGGGTATATGGAGTCAAAAGGAGGACGCATAAGCTAAAGGATCAAGTGATAATGGTAAAACTGAGGACAAGAGAGTTAAACCTTGAGGTGTTGCTATGGCAAGGCCTCAATGATGAAACCCTAGGGGAGAGAAGCTCACTTTGGTGTAGGGGAACTAGGATTCATTGCTCCCTCCTCCTTCCTTAGATTAATGGCAACGAATAGCTTTGATAAGAGGTAAGACAAGAGGGTTTGTAAGCAACATGTTGCTAAAGCAAGGCTTTACTAGGCAAACCCTAGGGAAAATCGGCTCACCAAGGTGTAGGGGAACTAGGCATTGATGTGTTTTCTCCTTCTTATCTCAACAAAAAGGAAAAACAGATAGCAAGAAGAAGATGGATGGAGAGTTGCTATGGTAAGGCTATATCCTCTTCAACAAATAAAATGGCTTAAAACCTTGGTAGGGACATGAGACAAGGACCTTCAATGTGTGCTTGTCACCTAGGGTTTAATTCAACAAATTACAAGGATAAATGCAAGAAAAACAATACTACAACCATTCAATTAAGAAGTTTTGCAGAAATTCACTTACATTTAGCTAAGAAATCATATACCAAATCCTAGTTGTAACACCTTCCACCACGATAAATGCCAAAAATGCCAATAAAAGTCCAAAAATGTCTTCCTTCAACAAGTGCACCTCACAATTTCAGCCAAGAACCCTTAGAATGGCACAAATTTCAGACCTTACTAATGAGTGAGTCCAAGATCATGAAAAAATGAGAGTCAAAACCCTCAATTTATACAGTACAATGACCTAAATTTACTTTTTAGGTCATGAAAAGGCCAACAAGGCCAAAATACTAAAATCATATTGTTTTACATTAAATGTTTGAAAATTAAACCCTAATCAAGCAATAGAGAGACGTCATCACCTTTCTAGGGTGACGTTATCCCCTTCTAGGGAAAGTGTAGCCTCCTGGAGCAAAACGTTAACCCTCCCTGGGCTTCTCCAAGCTACCACACGTGCCAATATTGCCATATCTGCCTCCCAAGACATCCATACTGTTGGGTGACGTCATGGGCTTCCTGTGAGACGTCTCGGGCCTTCCAAGGCCAACGTTCCTGTGGAGAGGGCTCAACCCCCCTAGGTACAGGTCTACTTAGCTACCTCTGGTGGATTCTTCTGCTCTTCCCTGGTACAAACGCTCTGCCCTGTCTCTGCCCCCTGCTGGGGTCTCAACATCCATCGGGTGGGCTCTTAAGCCCCATGGAGGTCCGAACTGATCATCTCCCCATGTGTACCTGTCCATTGGTACCTGTCTGTCGGGCATGATCCTGCACATCAACAACTACGCCCTCCATGGGATCATAAGTCACAGGAATCATAGCAATGTCAATCACATCTAATCATCAATATTTATTTAAACATGTGCATAAAACCCCTTTACCCCAGTGTAGTGCTCAAAGAGATTATACAAGTCTGCAATACAAGTTTGGGGAAGGTGACATGACGTCCAATTGGGCTAGTGTCTATTGGTAGAGGGATATTTCTGGAAAAGATTAAATCCAATTCATGCAGGTGGGTGAGGTGGATGGGGATGCCTGGGCAAAAGGTGCAGTGATAGCAGGGATGGCTTACCAGTGGGTGCCTCTGTGGAGGGTGAGCTACACCTATCATGGATGCAAATATTTCCAAGCCCATTCATGCCTTTTAATATTCATTTTTTCCAAGATGCTAATCAAGGGACACTGCCCTGGCTTGGTGACCAGTGGTGGAAATGTTAGCCACAAACATTTCAGGGAAATGAGAAGGTTGGCTCGTGATGAGACCCCATTTCTCTTGGCTATGCCACCAAGAGCCACTACCCTGGCGTGGTGACCAGATGCTAGTAGTGTCATACCGCTAGATGCTCATGGACCTAATAGGTCGGCTCGTGATGAGACCTCCTATCCTCTAACCAGGTCTTGACTTATTGTTTTTTATCTTTTTATTTATTTTTCTCTCAAGAAGTTAGTTAAGGGACATTGCCCTGGCTTGGTGACCAGAAGTGACAATGTTACCCACAAGTACTTTCACGGAAATGAGAAGGCTGGATCGTGATGAGACACCCTTTCTCTTGGCCATGCAACCAAGATCCACTAACTTGGCGTGGTAACCAGATACTGGTAGTGTCATACCGTTAGGCACCCATGGATGTAATGAGCTGGCTCGTGATAATACCCCACATCCTTCAACTAGGTCTTGATTTATTTTTCTAAGGGTCCCTCTGTTTCTTGCCGAGAAGCCTTTTACTACTTTCTCAGGGATCCCTGGGCAAAGCATCTCGAGGTTTTATTCTTAGGCTTTTATGGTCAGCTACTTTTACCCCCCAGGCCTTTAGCCAATTCTTCCCACAAGGTAAGGTACAACTCCTAAATAATCAACCCTATGTCCAGACCAAGGTAATGGGATGGGTGAGCAGGACATAAGATGGAAAGTGGTATGTGTGACGGGAACGAACAATGGCTCTTCAGAAATCCCCCAATGGAAACTCAAAACCTATGGACACATGCTTGCTAGGGCATCCTGTCATTCCCCCCAGACATGGTCAAGTGGACAAGCATGAGATCCAAGCACCCGTTAGAAACAATGGAATCAAATGCACATATTCAAAGGTTTTGAGAATCAGAGTGACACATACCATGATACTCAGACTCATTACCTCATGAAGCAAGAACCATCTCTGATGCAAGAGCAAGCCGAAGGTGATGGATGTTGTTGTTGTTGTTGACAAAGTGGAGGCGCTGAAAGGGAGAAAAGATGGGCCCTCCAAGGCCATGCTCAAGTCGATTTGGTTCTCGGTACTCCATGTCTAGGACATGTGGGGCTCGAGACATAATCTCCTATTTATCTCTGAAAGTGGGGGATAACAAGCTACAACCATTAATTGCCGCATTAAAAGATTCTAAAAGCAATATAAAAGGCTGATTTATGCATTGCCTTGTTTGCTTTTAATAAATGCTAGTATTATGATTTCAATGGTTGATGATTCTTAGTCATTTTGAAGCTATTTATGGGCATTTAATGTGAAGTATTGTCTCATGAATATTGCTGTTATAATTTTCTGTTTACTTCATCATTTTCAATCAATTGCTTTTATTGAGAAAGTCTATGGTTTTATGAAGTGCTAACCAACAAGTGTACTTGCGAATATCTATAGTTTCTTGTTGTTTTGTTCCAGGCAGGTACACCTTGATATATTATCATTTCATTGGTTAATAAAACTGAGACTTTCTGATCGGTGGTGACTTATGAGAGGGGGTTTTTATCTAGCCATTTTGACCTTGCCTTCTCAAACCCCCAAGTCACCGGGGATGTCTCCCCTGAGCCTACCACCCTAAATAGAACGAGACATCCTATTGAGGTGACAGTGATAGGATAGTCTCCAGTTACGCCAATTTGCTCTCCTTTAACCTTTTCTTTGATCAAAGTACAAATTGTGCGATAACATTTTGGCACCGTTGTCGGGGAACACTGAGTCAATATTCCTCAAAAGACACTTTTTTTCGATAAGCCTTTATCTGAAAGACCTTTATCTTACAAGCTTACCTGGCGACTCCATTGAGGGTGATCCCCTCTTTCCTTTGATAATTTCAAGAAAATTATCTGGCGACTCCACTAACCTTTCCTAGGTGCCACCTTACTCTCAATTCTGTGATATTTCCAAGTTATGGGATCATGGCATCCTGGGAACAAGTGTATC
>WSFP011562681.1:0-10984 GCA_009831015.1 Picea engelmannii
ACGAAGTCATTTTTAGCTTGCATTTCCCATTGAGGGTGTTGTTGTTCATTTTAATTAATGTTTGTACTTGGTTTTGTAAACATTTAATGTTCTTGGTTGCTCACTATAAGGGTTCTAGTTACTTGTGTAATTAATTTTGGGTGTGTGGGGTTGTTAGGATGATTGTCCTTAGCTTAGTAGGCTTGGTCTGCTTGTGTTCGGCGGGATGTAGACACCTCCTTGTTCCTCAGAACAGTCGCCAGCCTTGAGACCTTAAATGGTCAAAATCGATGGGAACCTGGGCTTGAGCATTGCTCATGTGTTCTGGAGGTCCTAACCATTACAGGGTAGGACAGGCGGGTAGTCATTCTTATTCTTCGTCGGTTGAATGTCATACATTACTTCTAGGTGCTTGATGTGCTTTTATGTTAGGTCATTATGTTTGTTGTGGTGTGAGTTGCATGCATTGTGTTCGTCATCGTGTTGCGATGTTGAGTATAATGTCATTATTACCTTCCTACATACACACACAAAAAGAAAAATTTGCACTTGTTATGTGAGGCTTGTTGTCGTAATGAAATGGGAGGTTCGTTACATATGGTATTAGAGCCAGTTCAACTCGCGACTTGGGATCACTACGACTTTCGTTGATATGATCTGATTATAATGTTGCTAATTGAGTTGACTTGTATTTGTGCAGGTAATCATGGTTAGAGGACGCCGTAGAGGCAGACGATGGGGTGATAGGGGAGGAGGCGTGACACCTCCAGTATCATCCACGCCTGAGGGGTCTAACCCCCAGGGAGATGAACAAGTTGTCTAGCAGGAGAAGATATCAGTTGGTGATGTGGTCGGAATGATGAGATATTTTCAGTGCATGTCTGAGGCACTGATCATCCATTTGGGCAGAGATGAGGCCAGGGCGTCGACACCCCCTGAGGTTTCTCCATGCACTACGGTCGGTACTAGTAGCGTCCACCATGAACTCAAGAAGGTCAAATTTCTTGAGTTCTTTGGTGCCCTAGCCGATGCAACCCCTGAGGCATGGTTGGAGAATATCGCGATGTGATTTTCACTTTGCGATTATACCTCCAACATGAAGGTCTATATGGCGGTCTTCCAGCTGAAAGGAAGCGCTCTTCTATGGTGGAAGATGTTCCTACCATAGCTGAATGTGGTCATTGAAGACGTGTCATGGGAATTGTTCGAGGAACGGTTCCGAGAGAGGTACCTTTCAGAGGAATTCATTGAGCGTCAACTCAATGAGTTCAACGCCTTACGATACGGTAGTCGTATGGTGCCTAAGTATGAGGCCCATTTTATGGAGTTGCTCTGGTATGCTTCGCACCTTAACACTGAGAAACTTAAGGTCAACAGGTTCGTGTTCGTCCTTAACGGCAGCATACGTGCAAAGGTCAGGATTTTGATGCCTCAAACCTTGCATGATGTCGTCTAGAAGGCCCTCATAGTAGAGGAGGAGCTTATCAATGGGGGTCAGACCAGGACTCCAGTGAGACCAATAGGGCATGTGTCTTCTGGAGAACAACAGCATGAGACACCAGCCAGACATACATCGGGATATCGTGGCTTCCAGAGGGGATCTGCTTTCAGTACACCTCGGTGAATGACACCTCAGAAATGGACACCTTATTGGGAACCATATCATGAGTAGACATGTCGACCGTAGTAGTAACAGTTTAGGCATGTTCAACAGAACATACTAGGATTCCAGGCTGGAGGGATGTCACCTTCTACTTCGGGTACCAGGACTACTGGGCCGAAGAAGGGGTCTTGGACGTGTGGGGAGCCACACTACCATCACCACTTCTCGGTGGAGAGGACTAGAGTGTCTGAATCAGCCAGACCCACTACCGTGGGAGATATGGGCAAGGCCCATCAGATTCATGCAGCGGTGAATAACCTCCAGGTAGAGCATCAGTCGAATGTGCTTGAGATGAAAGGTACCATCATTGACCAGACCCTTAGTATTTTGATAGATCCCAGTTGTGACATACCTAAAAAAATAAAATATTTTTGAAATTTAAAATTTGCTGAAAATTTATTCCATTTTTAGTAAATTCGAATTTGATTTTTTTTTCCATTTATGGCAATTCTGAAATTCAAATTTGATATTTATAATTAATTATTATGACTATTGGGCAGAGAGCTGATTTGACCCAACTAACTATTTGACAATGACACTTGTATGAAAAAATAATATTTTATATTGATTACAGGAGGACAAATGGAACAACCATGTTAAATTTAGCTAACCATGATTCCATGAGTGGGGAACATGTTGGAACTACCTCTAGAATGATTTTTACAAGTGGAAAATCAGTGATTTGGCCATTGGAAGCCCCTGAAAATCAGAGATTTAGAAAGCTGTGAAAAATCCCAAGGGAGGGAAAGAAGACCTAGGAAAATTGATAAATAACATATGTGAGGAGGCAGGATGCTGCCAAGTATGCTGGGAAAGAAGACTATTGATTTTTTCCCCTTGCTGTTATGAACACTATGTGAGTGTGAGGCAAGAGGAATCGGTTGGAATTGAAGGAAATTGCTAAAGAGGAGATTTTCAAGTTCACCCTCATGGATTCATGGTCAGGCTAGGGGGTGAATTAGGAAAGTGATTTTGGCTACCCTATTCTATGGTTGGGAGGAACGTGGTTGTTCCCTTTGTCTCCCTGCAAATTGGTTCAGATACGTTAATCTTTCCTCTCTCTGTTTGAATGATTATATATATATCTGATGCAATGCATCTGGTTATACTAATGTGAAATATTTCAAGAATGAAATCTGGTCGTTTGTGTAAAGTTTATAACATATGACAAATTTCTGGAAATTTTTCTCCTATAATTAAATTGCTAGGAAAAATTATCTATGTTTAAATGAATCTGAAACATATTCTATCTACAGGTGGATGTTTATTCCTGTTATTAAATTTCTAGGTGGAACCATTTATGTATGATTGGATTTGAACAAGTCTGTGTATATATCACATTTATATTTCCATATATATATATATATATAGATCCAATTGCAGTTGGTACTTTTCATAGGCTTTATTGATTAAACAAAAATTAAATGACTGTAACCAAAAATCAATTATACATAAATATGTTGACATAGTATACAGACAAACAAATTATTCCAACCAAAAATAAACTATGATAATAAGGGAGTTATAGAATAGCAGGAACTATATGGAAATAATTGAATATACCTATACATTTTTTCCCCTCTGACAAAGCACTACCATAGATTATATAGCATGTTCATTGTACCATTGAAGAATTTTCAGATAATCTCATCGTACTTACTACATAAAGTCAATTATGGAAGTACGTTGTTATACCGCAAATAGTGTTGCTACATTTTTAATACTTGGATACATAAACACTGAAGAAAATAGTCTATATAGACTTACTGTGTTTAAAACGAAATTCCTTCCAGATCTAGTTCGGACCGTATAAAATTTCGTTTGTATATATAAGTACAGAACATAGTCTATCTATACATCATAACCTAATATGAATAATTATACAGAGTCATAGTCCTCACCATTTATCAAAGTAGGCTGAGACAAGTCTGGAATATCAATATAAGCATACAGTATTGAATAATCATATAGAATAACATATCCATACATAGAATATCGATATATATGTTCAGATCTATACAAAGGTTTGATATTCAGGTTTTTCTCCTTTGTGAGGAGTCTGTTTTTGGTCCATATATAAATCCCCTAAAAGAAAACATAAGTTCATTTCCTTACATTGCACGATTGTAATTCAGACTGTAAATATAATAGACAATAAAATACAAATTGGAACACAGTGTGAAAGATTAAAGTGTACATGATTAGAACTAGAAAACTAATGAAATTCGTTTCCATAGGATCCAAGAAGAAAAATCAATACGGAATAACCATCCTTGGAATTATGTTGATATATTTTTCTAGAATTTTTCATTAAGAGACCAAATTGCTCGATAGAGGTCACTGTCCGTATTGCCCTAAAATCGAATACTCAACATATAAAAGTTAACCACATGTGAATTCAGCCAGATATACATTAATAAGGTAAAAATCCCTTATGACCGCCGGACTTAAAATACATAGATACAGGGCCTAGCTATCCCTTGAGTAGACTCTACTTTTCATGACGCTCACCCTTCTGGCTTAAAATTATATCAGAAATAGGAAGAAAACACCTAGGGTACTCTTTAAGAGTAATGAATTAAAACCCGAATACCTTTTGACCTTTTGACCAGGAGTCTATGCTCGAATCTATGCATGGTCGAAGTCCATGCAAGGAATTTTTCAAGTTACATTAGTATTGTATAATAAAAGAAGAATTGACAGAACCTTTAATAGAATAATGAATGATAGGAATATTTTAATGAAATATGGTAGTCAACTCACAGTGGAAGAACTGGAGTCTCTTCCTCTGTCGTATCTGGTCGTATAAATGTCCCAGGTCGAGGGGAGGATGGTCCAAAGATTTCTGATGGGTACCCTCGTAAACACAGAGCCCCATCATTAGATCTTGATTCCCAATCCTTTAGAGAACAAGAATGATAGTTTCAATATTAAAGAAAATTAATTCTTCAACCAAGAAATATCTATAAGAACGCTTTGACTTCATAGACCTTCATACGAAACAAGCATGGATGTCTCCATGAGTACTGTAACTTTCTATAACTTTGACCCAAAAGAAAAACAAATACACAATGAAGCTTTAGAACCTGTTAGGGACTTACGAAAGCATATTAAGGGCTACAAAGTTTTGAATAGTACTCCAGACAGGAACTTAACGTGCGACACTACATGAGATACAAACGTCTAAGCTATATCTGAATGGAAATAAAACACAAGCAACTTAAGAAGTAAGAAGCTCCGAACAAGTAATACACAAGAAGCATTCTAAAGAATTTACAATTGGGGTATCCTGCTTTAAATTATAGAATCGATACCTATACCCGGAAGTTTACGCTTGGGGTAGCAGACGAAATTCTGAGGGGAAGTCCAAACCTCGGACAATAATAATAATCCTCTCTCTCTCATAACTACAGGTTTAAAAACCTAAAGCTTAAGGAGCAGTCCAGTATACTGAAATTGCAAATTTCCCCATGACTAAAGGAGTCTTTCCACAGAGACAAATATTTGAAGGAAAGACATTGTTTACAAAGAATCTGTAAGAAGTAACAAATACTGGAATGACCAAAATCCCTCTCGACTTTTCTTACTCATCACAAACAGCGACGAGAGTATCGTAACTTACGATGAAGATGGGTATCTCCTGCATATCTCACCAGAGGAAAACCTCCAGAGTGTCGACTACCATCTTAGAGGAGGAATGCGTAAGGAAGAAACAAAACCCTAAACTCTAGGCGGGAGAACCCCAATGGATCATTAACCATTACTACACAAACTGATAGTAGGAGTACGAAGGTGCTATCCGACCATGTGACATAACAGAGGTGGCATAAGTGTATTGAATACAGGGTGAGTGGTGGCCTCAGAATGCGAACTCGCAGGGATTCCATTAATAGACAGGACAAAGGATTATTAAGTCTGACTGACAGAAAAACCCTCAGACTTCTTGTCGAGTTAATGCACTATCATGACTAGCTCATTGTTCAGTTAAGATGATTTAGTTTGTTAGCCCTTCAGTTGGACTACGGGGAGGATCAATTAGGATTAGAGTGAGTCGAAAGTTAAGTACCTTTAAATTCTTACAAGTTGCGACCTTTAACCCTTGAGTTTCTCCTTTTATAAAAGTAAATTGTTCGTATTCAAGTAAGGGGCCATACATAGGGGTGAGGGTTAAATTGTTTATAGGATTAAAAGTCCTCTATATTCCATAAATGTATAGATATAATTATATTGTGTCTATTAATAAGATGGAAGGTGATGCCAAAGTCAGTTATTAAATAGGAGAAGGAGGTTCATAGTAGTTCAATTATCGTTAATAATTTCATTGGTTGAATACTATGAGAAGTAATGTTTCCCAAACATACTAATAATTTTTTTATTTTATTTTGGATAAATTGGGGTACAATACACTGGTGATACCGAGAGTTTCATTTCTGGTGTAGTGCTAAAAAGGATTAAGGTAAAGGCAGTCGAAAAGGATGAGTTTATCTTCGTAGAGATGGTCTCGGGAGCCAAACAAAAGGTTGGAGGAAAGGTTACGGGCTGTACCCTTAACCTGTGAGAGTTTGTCACAAGGGCCAACCTGTACGTCACGATCTTAGGATCTTATGATGTCGTAATTGGTATGGACTGGCTGGAATCGCATGAGGCGATACTCAACTGTAAGATGAAACAGTTGAGCTTGGTTGATGACGAGGGACAAATATGTGTGATTGTAGGATGGAACCAGGGAGCTTCCCTGAGGTTCATCTCTTCCTTTCAGCTATGGAAGAGCATGCGCACAATGGGTGAAATCTTTATGCGATCCTTTTGTTAAACGAGAAGGGATTAGCGAAAGGTTTAGAACACCTTTTGGTTGTGAGAGAGTTTGTGGATGTATTTCCAGAAAAGTTACATGGGATGCTATTGGAGAGGGAATTGGAGTTTACTATAGACCTAAAACTGGGAACAAAACCGATAGCTAGAATGCCTTATCGGATGACAACCCAGGAATTACAGGAGTTGAGAATGAAACTGAAGGAGTTGTTGGACCTGGGACTGATACATCCTGGTGTGTCACCATGGGGTGCACCTATTATTTTTATACAAAAGAAATATGGGTCATGGAGTCTTTGCATTGACTACCGTCAATTGAACAAGGCCACGATCAAGAATCAATACCCGTTGTTGAGGATTGATGATCTATTCGATCAAATGAAGGGTGCGATGGTGTTCTCAAAGATCGATTTGTGATCAGGGTATCACTAGTTATGGATTAAGGAATATGACGTCCCTAAGACTGCCTTTAAGATGAGTTTTGGACATTATGAGTTTACTATTTTACCGTTTGGACTGACAAATGCCCCAGGGGTATTTATGAGTTTGATGAATGGGGTGTTCCGCGAGTATTTGGACAAGTTTGTCCAAGTATTCATTAGCGATATTTTGATTTACTCTCGGATGACGGAGGAGCATGACGGGCACTTGCGCTTGGTACTACAGTTTCTGCGAGAGCACAAATTGTATGGGAAGTTATCCAAATGCTCATTTTATCAATCAAAGATTTACAACTTAGAGCACGTCATCTCCGGTGAAGGTATCACTATGGATCCAGGAAAGGTCAAGGCCATTATGGAATGGCCTGCACTGATGAATGTCCTGGAAGTGGGTAGCTTCATGGGTTTAGCAGGATACTATTGACGATTCATTGAGGGGTTTTTGAAGATAGCAAATCCGATCACGGAATTGTAGAAGAAAAACTAGAAGTTTGTTTGGACCGAGAAATGTGGGGAAGCATTTTGGAGGCTCAAGGAGTTGTTGGCAACAACACTGATACTAAAGGTCCTGGACATGGATGCAGACTTCTTGGTATGCACTGACGCATTGTAACATCCCGCTCTGGCACACTAAGAACACTTATTATTTGAGGACACTTGCTCGCAAGTGATCTGGACTTTTATGATGTTAGACCATTTATACTTGATTATGATGCGATTGACAGATGACATGATGTGTTACTATTTGATGTAGACAGGCGCTATTGACTTAGTTTTATTGAGTGTGTAGGGTTTTTGACCTTGAGGATGCAGAGGCATCGATAGAACCCCCTTGGACTCCGGACTGAGTCAGGGAGTGTGCTTTTGAGTGATATGTTTACTATGATGTTTCATTCTATTTGATGATTTGTTGTTGACATTTCTGACATGACTATTGTTGATGCAGGCTGAAAATAGCTTGCCGACCAGACTCACATATGGAGTAAAGGGGCCACACATGATTTGCAGAGAGGTTGAGGGAGAGGGGTGGACATCAACCCTGCCATCGCCTGCTAACACTCCCGCCGTGGCTTGAATTGTAGGTTAACGATTACCTAGTTCGAGAGGACCCACGATGCCATGAGGGCCGACTGCGACAGTCGCTCATGCTGATTCTAAGGGGCGCGCAATAAGGCAGGGGCCTTATTCCTTAGAACCCTTAGTCTCCTACAAGTTCACCTGGCGGGGTGTTGAATCCAGGGGTTATAGAGGTCTACCAATCAGTCCAGTTGGTGAGTGGCACCCTTGGAGCACGTGGTGCATCCTGAAGGGCACGTTGCACAAAAGAAACTCAGTCGGCGAGTGGCACCCTTGGAGCACATGGTGCATCCTGAAGGGCACGTCGACCAAAAGGAATTCAAGAGGTGAGTGGCACCCTTGGCGCACGTGGTGCATCCTGAAGGGCACGTCGCAATAATGTGGTTGAAGGAGTTATCCTAATTATCCCTAAGTCATCAGCACCTGAATTAAAACTTAAGCAATTCCCCTAACCAATCGTCGCCTAGCTCAGAATCTAAGCCCTAAGCCTAAGAATTTTCTAGAAAAAGAGGGGGGGATTTAGTGTGACCTTAACAAATGAAAATTAAAAAAAAAAACAAAAAAACAAAAAAAACTCAGACCATTATCCTCTCATTATCCATGTCTACTTTATTAAACTATCCTCCATCACCTTGATCTTCCAGTATCCATCTCCCTTTTACATGTCCAGTTCACATTACTAAATCACCACCCATCCCCTTAACTCCTTATTATTCTTTTATGTAATACATTTACTTTTCCCATATACATGTTTGCCATCGCCTTAATCTCTCATTATCCTATATATATATATATATATATATATATATTAATGGTGAATTTAAATGATGGATAATAATAAATTACAATGATGAATGCATGCTTATAAATAGAAAAAATGAAAATATATATACATATATTATAAACAAATTGTAAATATATATATACATGCAAAAATAAAAGGGAATTATTAATGAGTGCACTTACTCTTTGAGTTTTAAAAATAAAAAAATAAAAAAAAATAGAGAAAATAAATAATAAGAAAATAAAAAGGAAAAAGGGGGGAAACCTAAAAGGAAAGAGGATTTAGGGTTTGAGACTGGATAAAAGAGAGGGAGAGGGGGAAAGGAGGGGACGTTTTCAACATTTGGTATTGTTATGCTGGCAGACCAGAGACTGGACTGATTTCTTGTAGGAGTTGGGGATTCTCAGCTGACATGAGTGGTAGCTCAGCCTTGGAGGCGAGCTAAGAAGCTAGGCTATCGTCTGGGTTGTGTGTGGCCCCTTTGCGGCTCGGGGGGCTAAGGGGGAAGGAGATTACCCCTAGCATTTGGATGGGAGGTACCGGTGAGTCCTCTACGGTCGACAAGAAGGAGCAGGAGCGGCGGGAGCACAAGAATCATTTGCTGCAAGCGTTAAGGACACAGGTATGTAAATCTCTGGGCATTTCTATCTTGTTGTGCATGTTTATAGACTGTGGTTTTAATGGCTATTGTGCAATGGTATTTCGAGTGGTTATAGTGTTAATCGTGTGCTTGAACTGTAGCTAAATAGATAATGGCATGACTATGAAACTCTTACGGTTGCTACCCCCTTGTAAATAAAGTATTTACCGTTGTTTTTCTTTTTATATAATTTTTTTTTTATTAGTTCCTGTTTGGGAAAATGGCGAACCTCGTTGAGGCCACTCCATCCCTTGCCTTTCCCTTCATAAAATGGTTCTGAACCTTAACCCAATACCGAATCGGCCTGTGTTATGAATTTTGAATGGGCAAAAAATATGATGGATCGTTAATATATGGTGGATTGTTAATTTATGATAGATAAGGCAATAACATTTTATTTCATTTTATACAAGGCGTCCTGGTGGATTTTTAAAGCGCCTACTGCAACTAAGTTGGGTGATGGCCAAATATTGCATTGGCATGACGCTGACTGTAATTGGTTTTCCAGCGGACGTAATGTACCACCCTCCTCGAAATCTAATTTCCTTCCTTATAAAATACCTTATACAGGTACCCTTGTATTAATCCATTGGGCGTTGGGATTTTTCGTGATATGAACTGATTGGCAGCCGCCTTCCATCTTGTATTCTGGTGTTCTGCAAGTCGCGTCCATCTTGTAATTCTGGTGTTCTGGGGTTTAAATGGAAATCATTAATTCTGGTGTTTAAATGGCAAGCCGTTACACCTGTTGTTCCTCGTTTCATCCCTCGCCCATGGCCCTGGACCAAATTCGCGAGTCACCTACGCACGCGCGCACCTACCATCCTTCTGCCTCCCAACAGAAAACCCTAACCTCAAGCTGAACCCTAATTTCTATTTCTTCCTGTCTCATGATGATAATTTACCCGAATGCCCCTCTTTCTTTGAAAAATTCATATTGGCCTTCCTGGTTTCGAAAAGATTTTTATTTCCTGAGATTGCCACCTTAGTTTCTGTTAAAAATCCAATCATTTTTCATAAGCTCACAGTAACCTGCAATATGTTGATATAAATTTCTTGGTTAAAACCTCGTACCTACTAAAGAAGAATACGTAGTCCAATAATTTAAACTTTACAGAATTATTTCACTGCAATGAGTTTGGAATTGTGTAGACATTTTTCACGCCCAACTGGAAATAAAGGAATTGTTTGTATGCACTCTTCACTGCCTGGTGTTTCATAGTCAGTAATTTAATTGTCTAAGAAAATATTTCTTATTTCATCTCCTTTAAGGTGCAATCCAATCATCCAGTCATATTAGAATGCACTGATATCTGTGTGATCGATATTCCTACATTGTTAGTGGCATCTCAAAATATCTGGACTGCATCCATAGTCAAAGGATTGATTACCGTGGTGAAAGTAATTGTGAGGAGCATCTCAAATTATCTAGACAACATCCATGGTCAAATATTGATTACCTTGGTAAAATTATTTTAATTAGTTTTATGACATGATCATTTTCCAATAGCATTGTCCATTATGCAAAGTTAATTTAGCTTGATACTGTTACTCACATTGGTTAGAACATAGTAGCCTTAATTAGGTTT
>WSFP011562682.1:0-10984 GCA_009831015.1 Picea engelmannii
TCTGACTTTAAATGGATGAAATATTTTGTGAATGGACCACGTCCCTCAGCACTGCCTGCACCTCAGCAGGCCCCACAACCATATGTGTAGCAACCCCCCCCCCAGCTGTACTACAAAACCCCATCCCACACCAAGGGGTCATAAATACCCAACCAGACATGCAGCCTACCCCACCATAATTGGGACAGTATCCCAATATGGGAACCTTTGTCGATCACACTATCCTCCTTACCAGTGAGGAAGAAGTCCTTCTACAAATGCGCAGTCATCAGTATAGCACACCCCTTGAATCCTCTCCCACCACCTTGAAAGCAATTCTAGTCACAACTGGACCCCCTCTCACAATTCCTCGCCCTAATATTGAAACCCCCCTTCGTATTCCTCGCATCCCATTGCGTAGGAATGTCCACAATCCTCAAGATAGGGCAGCTCATAATTACAGTTTGGTCGATGACTTGGCACAATCTCCGGCTGCCATGTCAGTCTTAGAAGTCCTTCAAACTTGTCCCACCCAGCAGAATTCCTTACTTTTCGCCCTGGGAATAGTCAACCTTGTTGATACCCAACTAATCACATTTTACCTCAACAGTGGAGAACCTCGCCTCCCCACTCTTATTGTTGTTCAAATCCCTGTAAAAATTTGGAACATTACAGTTCACCGATGCATCATTGATGAAGGTGCATCCACCTGTATCATGTTCAAATCCGTATGGAAGACACTTGCTTCCCCTGAACTCATACCATCTTCCATTACCTTAAGAGCCTATGATGGCAGACCCTCATCCCCCGAAGGAATCTTACAAAATGTCCCCATCGAGCTCGGAGGAAAAACCATTATGATTGACATTCAGGTTATCGATTCCCCGCTCGACAACAATATCTTGTTTGGTTGTAGCTACATGTATGCTATGAAAGTCGTCGCCTCTTCTATGTTTCGAACCATGATGTTTCCCCATAATGGAAATATCATTATCATTGATCAAGTATCACATTATGAGCCTAACCCTTCATCCAACATCAATAACATCCTCCCTTTTATCCACACTAATCTCGATGCCTATCCACTCATTGATATGGGCACCGGAATCTTCAAAGACCCATCCTTGCTAGGGACATACCACGGAGAACCACCACTCCTCCATCCCTCAACACAAGTATGTGTCGTATCCTCCAATGGAACAATAACTGAAACTAACCTCCCTCCCATCGAGGCCTCTTTCATCCCTGGCGTCCCACTAGTCGCAAAACTTCTCCCTCAGGAATCCCCTGGAACTAATTCATCTTGACCCCTTCCTGATCTTCCCCAGGGCCAGATCCCGGTTTGGGAAAAATTCCCCCAAGCCATTACCCAAATCCCTTTCTTTTACCCCCCACCAGGTGTACAAGATTTTCAAGTCACTACAACGCTTACCCTTCCTAATATGGTACTGGCAATTCCAGTTTGGTATTTACATCCACTTGAGATGGTTCCTCAACCATCCCTCCCTCCCCAAACAGAAGGACTCCTGATGTAGATTCCCATACTCACTCCGACCATACCCCCTACACCCCCACTCACTAACCCCCCTACTACAGATGGGGGCAGGTAAAAGAAGGAGCCCACATCTCCACTTCCCCCATGCGTCCAACCTCCTTGTGCACTATGAGAGAAAGATGGACACCCCACCAACAAATGCCCATCTCTCCCTAAATTATGTAATCTCATCCAACTCCCTCGAGCACCACCACCGCTCATCGCTTCCTCCAATATTGTCGCTATCTCATAGAACACAAGTAACAAAGGACTGCGAACCAAATTCGCATGTGCCATCTATTCAGAATATGGCCATTACACACACCATTGTCTAGCGTTATCTCAATTCCAATAGACACTAACAGTTGTATGCCAGATATTTCAGTAAGCACCCACCCCAAATATTGTCACCAACATCCATTATGTCACAACCTTAGTCAATGAACGCATAAGATGTCCTTTCTCTCTATGTGAATCACTTGATCATTTCACATATCAATGTCCTATGATCATTGAATACAGGCATCATCAACTGGCCCCTATTCAAAATCATACCCCCCCCTGATAGACCCGATAAATACCCTTACCCCATCAATTGATATGGTTCATATATTCCCACCAAAACTTGAGGCACTCCCTTCTCCCCCATGGTTCCTAGATGATTTATATGAGGATTTACCCCCAAATCCACCCAATTCTCCAATTCATTTCCACACGAACATTCTACGCTCGACTACCATTTTTAACCCAAAATATCTAGATATTTGGTTTATGTTGAGCGAACCATCGCAATCCCCCTCCATCAGTCCCCTTACATATTTATCAGAAGGAGACAACGCCACAGTGATAGTCACCTAGATCACTCCTCTTGATCCCCTATATTCACGCCAGTTTCATTGTGATGAAGATATCGTCGAGGAGTTAACTACCCCCAATTACCCATGGGATGTGATATACCACAGAGCACTCTTTCTTTCATAGGAAGCCTTCATGCCTCCTAACCAACACCCCATATACGCAATCGAAACCAAATATTTTCTCCCATTGTTACACATGATTTTGGTCACTCTGGTGATGCCTCTACAAGGGATGTGTTCAGGCTCCCACAAGGACTTTTTTCCTAAGAAAATTGATTGTTGTCTTCTTCCAAAAAACACATTTTTAAGATGAGTTCGCAGGTTGCCTATGTTACAGGGTGAGAGAATTCCTCATTCTCATAGACCACCCACACTTAGAGTGCGAATTATTTTCAGTCTTCTCCATAGATAGGGTGCGAACCTATTTTTAAGCTTGGAAAGGAGAAGAGGTCACGAAGGTTCTAGAAGGGGATCTTCTAGAAAATGAGTTGGCATTCGCATGGTTGGAATCCTACTCACTTCTCAAATTTGGTGGGATCATCCTCATCCATGTAACCATCCCTCCTTCTCCTATATATTGAAAGGTTTCTCATGGAAAAGGTTAAGCAAGATTGAATGAAGAATTGGTGAAACAATTGTGTGAAGAACCCTGCTTGGACAGAAGCTTGAAGACTCTATTTGGTCTATCAAGAGGTATTGGATATTCTTCATGCAAGTGTAGAGCAAGTGTGTGTGTTGGAACCAAGGGTCACTGAAAGGAATCTTGCGACATCAAGGCAATCAAGTTGTATCTTCTACTTTCATTTAATATAATACAATGACATGTCCCTTTCCCATAAAATCACTCTTATTTTATTGCGTAACTCCTTGATCATATGCATAGGTTGACATTGAATATACTTTGCTATATTCACTTTGGTTGGTTTGTGTTGTCTTGGACTTGACATCATAAGAGCACCGGAGCGAAGCAGGAACAATAGAGACCTAAGGAATCAATATAAAGGTATGTCACTCATTGCTTCTTATTAGTAGATTCAATGACTACAACTTAGGGAAATAGTCGTGTCCTGTCTTGTTTTTTTCTAGATCTAGGTGGATCTAGGGAGATCTGTTAGTGTCCACACCTACCGATTTATCCGATAACAAAAGTGGAAACTCCACTGGGGATACAACCCATTTTTGGAGGTTTTTTCTTGGCCATTTTCTCTTAACCTACCATTTTTCATTCCCACCAATCTCAGAGTCTTGAGAATACCCTTATAGACTCCCTGGTTCCAGAAGTTCCCTCAAAATTTTTGTCTTTTTTCCAAAATTTTCTTGATTACAGACCTTCTCACACTGCACCCTTATGTATCCTGTGAGAACCACTAAAGTTCGCACCCTGTTGTTCAGTTCAGTGAGAACTTCTCGCATTTTGCCTGTGTCTAACTTGCGAGAATCCTTGATTCTCGCACTGTACCCCAATGCCAGCCTACGAACCCACTTGCAAAATTTTGGATTAAGTCTTTTATGCCCTCAAATGCCCATATTTTTTTGTGTGTCTAGGAAGAACTTCTCTAGCCAATGATTGAATTTTTCTTGACTTCAAACCTCGTGAATGATTAATCTCTTCTTGATCATGTTTTCTCAATTTTTACCTCTTGGCCTTTTTGCAACAAGGGTATAACCTCCGGTTTTGAAATTCGAGTGCTTGTTTGGTTGAGAGCCTTTGATTGGTTTAAAAGTTGATATCAATTGTTCTTTTCAATTTATTATTACTTGGAAAATTGTTACCCATGTGCATTTGAAGAGACTGGTCTTGTCAGTTTGTTATTTTTGTCTTCTTTGAAAGATTGGTTTGGGTGTTTGTTGTGTATTTATTTTTCGTTGATTGCTTACTTTTTCTTAGTTCCATCCCTGTTGCTTGGTTTCTAATAAAAATTAAAGACATTTTCTTTTTTTTTAAGAAACTTTTTATTCAAAAATATTGGCATTCAAGTACTGAAAAAGAACGAATAGGGAATTTGCATTGTTCATTGTTGTTTGATATTACATTTCAGACAAGATCATACATTGTAGTTCACATTGTTCCAGAAAACTCCTCTCTCTCTCTTGTAAATAGAATTCATCGAACAAGAATTTGTCTCATTCATTCCTATTTATGCATTGTTGGGTCAGAGTCTCACACAACATTGGTTTCATTTCCATCTCATTTTGAGTAACAACAACCTTTAATAATATTGCGAAATTTTAAAATTCAACTAGTAACTTTTTCTAGGATTCTTTTACACCAACATTAGCTAGGATAGAGATTTGGAATAGTTAGTGAGACACACTCTCCAAAGCACAAAACACACAATAGTATCTTGTGATAAGGAGTGTCAAATTCCATTTGCAACATTTTGTCTTGGGAATCCCTTCTCTCACAAGGGTCAAACACGAGGTCGCATTGAGATTGACAAAGTTACTCACCCTGCTTTGTTGATATCGATGTAGAGATTGCACATATTATGGGGGTCACTTGAAGGTATACCCACAATGATGAGTGGAAGCCTCTCAAGATGATTTCAAGCTAGATACCCTGCCATTGTGTGTGGATCGGACTGTTGACTATTCCCCCAGGAATTATTTTTGTTGGTGGTAACCTTAGCATCCTATCTACTTAGGGTCTTGCACCAGGTGACTGTGAAGGGGTAAGTCTTCACGGTACCTGGAATCGACGTTGGCCAGACTCACTTGGGCTCCTTGGAGGGTATACCCATGATTGTGTGTGAGAGCTTGCACCAGGGTGTAAGTCCGTTAAGCAGGTTGTCAACGTAACTTTTCCACCCTATCCCAGCCCCTTCTTGTCTCGTCGACGCAACGTTGGATTTCATCACCAACTAGTGACTTCGGAATCAAAAGGTCTTGTTTTCTTGGTTTTGCTTCCTAGATTTTACTAGCATATGTTGTTTTTTTACCCAAGTTGGCCATAGAATTTATTTCGTAAGATTATAAGTCGATCACAATTGACCCTCCATGCCATTCACGTAGAATTCAAGGCCTACCCCCAGAAGATCTGGAAGGTTCTCAACCCTTTCTTACCAACTCATTGGAGGACTCTCCTCAATAGAGTGAAGTCCAAGACATCGCCACTCCACAAGTGGAAAGAAATACCTCTTTAGAATGGTTATGAATTACCAATTCTCGAGAGGACTTATGACTTCCTACCGACTCTAAGAGATGTATTGTTCAAGTGAATTCTTTCGGAGATCTAGTTGTTCAGTCTTCTCGATCACCAATTAAACCTTTCATAGGACCTAAGGGTCAAGATCCTTTTTTGACTACTGGCATTTTTAGACAGGATCTATTTGGCTCAGGAGCAAGCATTGATATCACTGTCGCACCTGAGCTGCTCGAAACATTTGATCCAGACGCAGTACCTTTTACTACTACACATTATTTTTCTGGTACAGACACTCTGCCAGTTGAACACATCTTGACTATCCCTCTACAAACAGTCCATTACACAATGGTCCCGGATACTATGAATCCTCACATCGGGATTAAAGTAGCTAGCCAAGCCCCCATTGGCACACCTCTTTCACCCAGATTCACCCCAACCCTTCCACCCGGATATCATGCATTGAATGCTTCTATTCTTTCTCCTACAGAAATCTCATCCAGGACTCCTGGCATTTCCACTTCTTCTGGGCACCATCTTGTTCTCGGTTTTATTCTGACACTTCCTCGACCCCCTTCCATAGGACCTCTTCCATCCTCTATCGGAGGCACTGATCCTAGTGGCACCATCCCATCTTTCACACCTAATTACCAGATTCCTGTTGGTGGACAATTTCACCAAGGAGGCTAAACCCAACCCCCTTTTGCAGGACAAATCCCAACCGGGACGCAACCCCCGCTTGGAGGGTAACCCACACCAACTCCACCTTATGGAAAAAACATACCTCCATCCTTGGCCCAGTATTGGAATCATCTTATACAACATAATCCTCACTCTACTGGGGGGAAATAACCTCAAGCTAGGTCTGTCATACCCCCTAGTACAGGCCAACCATATCCAGGCACGTCTAATCCTATTTGGGGTTCGAATGCTCAACCCCACGCCCCTATTCAAGGGTACAACCCTATGAATTACTTGCCTCCACACCAACCACCGAATCTGCCCAGATCTTCGCGTTATATGTAGACTTCTTATGGTCCCACTGGTTTACCAATGGGACTCCCTCCCCAAAGTCACCTGTACCCGCATGTGAATAGACAGTTACCTTTCTTATCCACCTTGGACCTCCCTGATCTGTCAAGGATTTTAAATGATCCGATCCATCACTCTCCTCAATGGCCCGCCATACCGGCCAAATTACCATCTGACATCCCTAAATTCGATGGTAAAATGGGAGAGGACCCAAATAATCATAAAATGACTTTTCACCTTTGGTTCTCATCCAACTCCTTGATGGATGACTCTATCCATTTACGCCTTTTTCAGCGAACCCTCATAGGTTCCACCACGAAGTGGTATATCAAATTACCACGAGGCTTCTTCACTGACTTCAACACCCTTGCTACAGCTTTCCTCACCCACTATTAGTTACCGATTCGCTACAAAACGGGAACCGAGATTTTGAGTTCTTTCAAACAAACCAAATCCACTCATATCTTTGATCACATTCATGAGTGGCAATGGAGACAACGTCTCATCAAACTTGAACTTCCCGATCAGTTGCTAGCAGAATGGTTCACGAAATCATTCATGAACAACATTTCTCATGACATCTCCATGGGTGGAGTTGTCATAGAAGAATAGGCAATCAGTCGTTCCCAATACCTAGACCTCGTTTACTCACAAATGCGTACTTTTATGACTTACTCCCTGACACACCTCGTTCTTCTACCTTTACTACTTCAACTGCTCCTACTACTTCTCATGTAGCTGATGGTGTGATTGGCACTTTCCATGCCCAACCTCATTCCATCCAAACCTCTAGCAACAACCCCAAATCCATTTCTTCTAATGTTCAAAATGCTCTGTCTCCTACCCCTCCCACCAGCAAGACTTCTGAGGTAAAATCTGCCCAATCTACCCCCGCCGACAAAAATAAATCCAAAAAGGGAAAGGGTAAGACCAAGGAGGATAAAAATAATCCACAAACTGAGAAAACCAAAACACCACCTGTTGACGATAGGGATAAGCGCAAACCCTGACACCCTTGTCTTTTCTGTGGTGATGATCACTACACTAAGGATTTCCCACGACAATCTGAGGTTACCAAGTTCTTTCAAGGGACCATGAAACCACCCACTCCGACCGTATTGTCACAACCCTTCCCTTCTCAACAACATGCCCAATTGGTCATTCATGACCAACCTTCCCCCTCCAATACATCATATGTCTTAATGTGTACAAGTGATTCAAAGAAAAATGAAATCACACTTACCACTCAAGCCAAAGATTATCCTTCCTCCAAAGAGAAGGTTGATGCAATACCTCCTTCATTGGTCCAACCATCTCCCACGACTCCACCTACCAACGACCATCTTCATCTCGAATGACCGAGCCTAGATACAGTTCTTTTCCCTCCTCCAAAGGGTGTTGTTCAAAAATCGACTTTCAATCCTCATGCACACGCTGCCCAGAACTACATTATTGTCGAAGATCTGGCCCAAGCACCATCCGCAATGTCAACCCTCAAAGTCCTTCAAAGTTGTCCTATAAAACGGAAGGAACTGTTGAAAGATATTGGTGGAATCGACCCCACAGATACAAATTTAATAATTTTTGACTTGGAATATCACATTCCAAGGTTACCCCCTCAACTCCCCTTCCAAATACAAGTTATTTTCTCCAAAAAAAACATTTGTAGAACGGTTATTGATGAGGGTGCCTTGACTTGTGTCATGTCTATTACCTACTAGAAAGACATTATCTCTCCTCCTAATTGAATCCCACAACACACTCAAATCCTTCAATGGCTTTAGTTTTAAGCCTTACAGTGTCCTCCCTTCATTGCCTATTACGTTAGAAGGCAAAACGGTCCAATTTGAAGTGGAGGTCTTTGACTCTCCTCTCGATTACAACCTTCTACTTGGTTGTAACTAGATTGATTCCATGTGTGCAGTTGTGTCGACTCTTTTCCATGTCATGCGTTTCCCACATCAAGGAAAATTCATTACCGTAGACCGATTGGCCTTCTTTCACTCTGATGCGCGTACCCACAACGTACCTTTCATTGTAAACCCCCCCAGATACGAGAATGTCAGTGTGGGTCTTCTTAAAGATTCCTCGTTGATGGGTACTTTCCCCATCCCACCATTCGATGTTCCACATCCATTTGTCGCCTCGATCAACATGATCTCCACCTCTGTTCACGGAACCCCTGCGTCTTACAACCCATGGACGATACCCAACCCCGAATATCATCTTCATTATGGCGACGAAATTCCTTTGAGTCCGGTCGAATCTGCTTATCAAGCCATTCAATCGACAACCCTTTCTACCCCCTCTCTTGGTGATTTATCTCCAGATCCATTTCGCGTCATTTTTCCCATGGATGAGATGATTATGTCTATTATGGAAGACACCCCTTGGGACGATGGACATCATCATTCCATCCTCTTCCTGGAACAACACACCATCAAGGGTTACCAATGGATCTCGACCCCATCGACCTTTGTCGTCATTTCTACCATTCTCGAGTCTACACATAATCTGATCTATGAAGGGAACTTAAGTAACATCTCACCCACCATCCCCCTCAACATATCCATAAAACCTGGAATTGTCAAAAATGTGCATATTAGAGCTTCGTGTTCCCATGACGAAGTTGTCACCTACAAGTCTCTTTTCCAATAATTTTGTGATGTCTTCACCTGGAGCTATGAAGAAATGTTGGGTATTGACCCCGACATTATGATACATGAGATTAAGACATACCCATACGCTAAACCCATCCGAAAACACTTCATCCGGTCCACCCATGTAAAGCGGTCGCTATCAATCTTGAAGTTGAGAAATTTCTCAAAGTTGGCTTTATTTACCCTATGGATCTAACTGAATGGGTTTCCAATCTTGTTCTGATTGACAAGAAACAATTCACAATCCGCATGTGCATTGATTATAGGGACATTAACAAAGCTTGTCCTAAAGACAACTTTCCTACCCCCTTCATTGACCAGATCGTCAACGATTGTTCCATTAGTCAAATCTTCTCTCTGATAGATGGTTTCTTTGAATATAATCAAATCAATATTGTTCCTGCGAACCAACAAAAGACCGCTTTTATTTGTCCTTGTGGCACTTTTGCCTATCAGAAACTTCCGTTCGGTTCAAAGAATGTCGGCACAACTTTTCAACGTGCTATGTCTTACACCTTCCATGATATAAAGCACATTGTGCAGCCATATCTCGATGACTTACCTGCTCATTCCATGCGTCGTGTAGATCATCCAATACACCTCCGTGCCATTTTCCTTCGATGTTGGTTTTACCATATAAGCTTGAATCCCCACAAATGTGTTTTCTGCGTAGAATCTGTCCGACTTGTAGGATTTATTATTTCACATCAAGGGATCAGGGTAGATCTTTTGAAGGTCGAGGTGATTCTCTATCTCTCTCCTCCTTCCTCACTTCTCCAATTACAAAGTTTGCAAGGGAGGGCAAACTTTCTCCATTGTTTCATCCCAAACTATGTTGAGCTAACTCTTGGATTTACGCGACTGCTCAAGAAAGGTTCTGAGTTCATATGGGATACCACTGCCAACAAATCTTTTGAAGCTTTGAAACTATCTTTGACACATACCCCACTACTCTCCCCTCCTGATTACAGTCGGGATTATTTCCTTTACCTCGCAGCCTTAGACTATACCATCACTATGGTTCTTGTCCAGAAGGATGATTCTCATGCCGAACATGTCATTTATTACTTAAGTCAGAGTCTCATGACTACCGAAACCAAGTATTTACATGTTGAAAAACTGGCCTTGGCAGTTGTCCAAGTTGTTCAACGTTTCCGGCACTATATCCTCTCTTGCAAGACTACGGTAATTTCTACTTGCAACCCTATGCAACACATTCTTACACACCAATTGCTAGGGGGGAAACAATACAAATGGATCGTAATACTCTAGGAGTTTGACTTAGAATTTGAACTCACTAAGTCCAAGAAATCCTTGGTGTTTTCCAAGTTGATATGCGACCTTCCCTATTTTGAGACAGAAAATGTAGCAGTCGATTCATTACCTGATGAATCCCTTTTCCTGATTAGTTTCGATGACCTTTGGTACGTAGATATCATCATATATCTCCAAACACAGACTTTCTGGCCCACTTTGTCTAGCACTGACCATCGTCGAATACACTACCAAGCCCATCAGTATATTATCCTCGATGATACTCTTTATCATCGTGGGATTGACACTGTTTTTCGACTCTGCCTCACATTTGATGAAGCTGAGAAAGACTTAAATGACTGCCGTTCTGGAGCCTGTGGTGGTCACATGTTTGGGTATGATACTACCCAGAAGATCTTACAAGTAGGGTATTTTTGGCCTTCTTTATTCAACAATTGTATAATTGACATCCAAAAATTCCACTCTTGCCAAACCTACAACAATAAAATACAATCACACCCCGCTC
>ML909230.1:4811-15795 GCA_009831015.1 Picea engelmannii
AAACCTAATTAAGGCTACTATGTTCTAACCAATGTGAGTAACAGTATCAAGCTAAATTAACTTTGCATAATGGACAATGCTATTGGAAAATGATCATGTCATAAAACTAATTAAAATAATTTTACCAAGGTAATCAATATTTGACCATGGATGTTGTCTAGATAATTTGAGATGCTCCTCACAATTACTTTCACCACGGTAATCAATCCTTTGACTATGGATGCAGTCCAGATATTTTGAGATGCCACTAACAATGTAGGAATATCGATCACACAGATATCAGTGCATTCTAATATGACTGGATGATTGGATTGCACCTTAAAGGAGATGAAATAAGAAATATTTTCTTAGACAATTAAATTACTGACTATGAAACACCAGGCAGTGAAGAGTGCATACAAACAATTCCTTTATTTCCAGTTGGGCGTGAAAAATGTCTACACAATTCCAAACTCATTGCAGTGAAATAATTCTGTAAAGTTTAAATTATTGGACTACGTATTCTTCTTTAGTAGGTACGAGGTTTTAACCAAGAAATTTATATCAACATATTGCAGGTTACTGTGAGCTTATGAAAAATGATTGGATTTTTAACAGAAACTAAGGTGGCAATCTCAGGAAATAAAAATCTTTTCGAAACCAGGAAGGCCAATATGAATTTTTCAAAGAAAGAGGGGCATTCGGGTAAATTATCATCATGAGACAGGAAGAAATAGAAATTAGGGTTCAGCTTGAGGTTAGGGTTTTCTGTTGGGAGGCAGAAGGATGGTAGGTGCGCGCGTGCGTAGGTGACTCGCGAATTTGGTCCAGGGCCATGGGCGAGGGATGAAACGAGGAACAACAGGTGTAACGGCTTGCCATTTAAACACCAGAATTAATGATTTCCATTTAAACCCCAGAACACCAGAATTACAAGATGGACGCGACTTGCAGAACACCAGAATACAAGATGGAAGGCGGCTGCCAATCAGTTCATATCACGAAAAATCCCAACGCCCAATGGATTAATACAAGGGTACCTGTATAAGGTATTTTATAAGGAAGGAAATTAGATTTCGAGGAGGGTGGTACATTACGTCCGCTGGAAAACCAATTACAGTCAGCGTCATGCCAATGCAATATTTGGCCATCACCCAACTTAGTTGCAGTAGGCGCTTTAAAAATCCACCAGGACGCCTTGTATAAAATGAAATAAAATGTTATTGCCTTATCTATCATAAATTAACAATCCACCATATATTAACGATCCATCATATTTTTTGCCCATTCAAAATTCATAACACAGGCCGATTCGGTATTGGGTTAAGGTTCAGAACCATTTTATGAAGGGAAAGGCAAGGGATGGAGTGGCCTCAACGAGGTTCGCCATTTTCCCAAACAGGAACTAATAAAAAAAAAATTATATAAAAAGAAAAACAACGGTAAATACTTTATTTACAAGGGGGTAGCAACCGTAAGAGTTTCATAGTCATGCCATTATCTATTTAGCTACAGTTCAAGCACACGATTAACACTATAACCACTCGAAATACCATTGCACAATAGCCATTAAAACCACAGTCTATAAACATGCACAACAAGATAGAAATGCCCAGAGATTTACATACCTGTGTCCTTAACGCTTGCAGCAAATGATTCTTGTGCTCCCGCCGCTCCTGCTCCTTCTTGTCGACCGTAGAGGACTCACCGGTACCTCCCATCCAAATGCTAGGGGTAATCTCCTTCCCCCTTAGCCCCCCGAGCCGCAAAGGGGCCACACACAACCCAGACGATAGCCTAGCTTCTTAGCTCGCCTCCAAGGCTGAGCTACCACTCATGTCAGCTGAGAATCCCCAACTCCTACAAGAAATCAGTCCAGTCTCTGGTCTGCCAGCATAACAATACCAAATGTTGAAAACGTCCCCTCCTTTCCCCCTCTCCCTCTCTTTTATCCAGTCTCAAACCCTAAATCCTCTTTCCTTTTAGGTTTCCCCCCTTTTTCCTTTTTATTTTCTTATTATTTATTTTCTCTATTTTTTTTTATTTTTTTATTTTTAAAACTCAAAGAGTAAGTGCACTCATTAATAATTCCCTTTTATTTTTGCATGTATATATATATTTACAATTTGTTTATAATATATGTATATATATTTTCATTTTTTCTATTTATAAGCATGCATTCATCATTGTAATTTATTATTATCCATCATTTAAATTCACCATTAATATATATATATATATATATATATATATAGGATAATGAGAGATTAAGGCGATGGCAAACATGTATATGGGAAAAGTAAATGTATTACATAAAAGAATAATAAGGAGTTAAGGGGATGGGTGGTGATTTAGTAATGTGAACTGGACATGTAAAAGGGAGATGGATACTGGAAGATCAAGGTGATGGAGGATAGTTTAATAAAGTAGACATGGATAATGAGAGGATAATGGTCTGAGTTTTTTTTGTTTTTTTGTTTTTTTCTTTAATTTTCATTTGTTAAGGTCACACTAAATCCCCCCCTCTTTTTCTAGAAAAGTCTTAGGCTTAGGGCTTAGATTCTGAGCTAGGCGACGATTGGTTAGGGGAATTGTTTAAGTTTTAATTCAGGTGCTGATGACTTAGGGATAATTAGGATAACTCCTTCAACCACATTATTGCAACGTGCCCTTCAGGACGCACCACGTGCGCCAAGGGTGCCACTCGCCTCTTGAATTCCTTTTGGGCGACGTGCCCTTCAGGATGCACCATGTGCTCCAAGGGTGCCACTCGCCGACTGAGTTTCTTTTGTGCAATGTGCCCTTCAGGATGCACCACGTGCTCCAAGGGTGCCACTCACCAACTGGACTGATTGGTAGACCTTTATAACCCCTGGAGTCAACACCCCGCCAGGTGAACTTGTAGGAGACTAAGGGTTCTAAGGAATAAGGCCCCTACCTTATTGCGCGCCCCTTAGAATCATCATGAGCGACTGTCGCAGTCGGCCCTCATGGCATCGTGGGTCCTCTCGAACTAGGTAATCGTTAACCTACAGTTCAAGCCACGGCGTGAGTGTTAGCAGGCGATGGCAGGGCTGATGTCCACCCCTCTCCCTCAACCTCTCTGCAAATCATGTGTGGCCCCTTTACTCCATATGTGAGTCTGTTCGGAAAGCTATTTTCAGCCTGCATCAACATTAGTCATGTCAGAAATGTCAACAACAAATCATCAAATAGAATGAAACATCATAGTAAACATATCACTCAAAAGCACACTCCCTGACTCAGTCCGGAGTCCAAGGGGGTTCTACCGATGCCTCTGCATCCTCAAGGTCAAAAACCCTACACACTCAATAAAACTAAGTCAATAGCACCTGTCTACATCAAATAGTAACACATCATGTCATCTGTCAATCGCATCATAATCAAGTATAAATGGTCTAACATCATAAAAGTCCAGATCACTTGCGAGCAAGTGTCCTCAAATAATAAGTGTTCTTAGTGCGCCAGAGCGGGATGTTACAATGCATCAGTGCATACCAAGAAGTCTGCATCCATGTCCAGGACCTTTAGTATCAGTGTTGTTGCCAACAACTCCTTGAGCCTCGAAAATGCTTCCCCGCATTTCTCGGTCCAAACAAACTTCTAGTTTTTCTTCTACAATGCCGTGATCGGATTTTCTATCTTCGAAAACCCCTCAATGAACCGTCGATAGTATCCTGCTAAACCCATGAAGCTACCCACTTCCAGGACATTCATCGGTGCAGGCCATTCCATAATGGCCTTGACCTTTCCTGGATCCATAGTGATACCTTCACCGGAGATGACGTGCTCTAAGTAGTAAATCTTTGATTGATAAAATGAGCATTTGGATAACTTCCCATACAATTTGTTCTCTCGCAGAAACTGTAGTACCAAGCGCAAGTGCTCGTCATGCTCCTCCGTCATCCGAGAGTAAATCAAAATATCGCCAATGAATACTTGGACAAACTTGTCCAAGTACTCGCGGAACACCCCATTCATCAAACTCATAAATACCCCTGGGGCATTTGTCAGTCCAAACGGTAAAATAGTAAACTCGTAATGTCCAAAACTCATCTTAAAGGCAGTCTTAGGGACGTCATCTTCCTTAATCCGTAACTAGTGATACCCTGATCACAAATCGATCTTTGAGAACACTATCGCACCCTTCATTTGATCAAATAGATCATCAATCCTCAACAACGGGTATTGATTCTTGATCGTGGCCTTGTTCAATTGACGGTAGTCAATGCAGAGACTCCATGACCCATATTTCTTTTGTATAAAAATAATAGGTGCACCCCATGGTGACACACTAGGATGTATTAGTCCCAGGTCCAAAAACTCCTTCTGTTTCATTCTCAACTCCTGTAATTCCTGGGTTGTCATCCGATAAGGCATTCTAGCTATCAGTTTTGTTCCCAGTTTTAGGTCTATAGTAAACTCCAATTCCCTCTCCAACAGCATCCCAGGTAACTTTTCTGGAAATACATCCGCAAACTCTCTCACCACCAGAAGGTGTTCTAAACCTTCCGCTAATCCCTTCTCGTTTAACACAAGGATCGCATAAAGCTTTCACCCATTGTGCGCATGCTCTTCCATAGCTGAAAGGAAGAGATGAACCTCAAGGAAGCTCCCTGGTTCCATCCTACAATCACACATATTTGTCCCTTGTCATCAACCAAGCTCAACTGTTTCATCTTACAGTTGAGTATCGGCTCATGCGATTCCAACCAGTCCATACCAATTACGACATCATAAGATCCTAAGATCATGACGTACAGGTTGGCCCTTGTGACAAACTCTCACAGGTTAAGGGTACAGCCCGTAACCTTTCCTCCAACCTTTTGTTTGGCTCCCGAGACCATCTCTACGAAGCTAAACTCATCCTTTTCGACTGCCTTTACCTTAATCCTTTTTAGCACTCCACCAGAAATGAAACTCTCGGTATCACCAATGTATTGTACCCCAATTTATCCAAAATAAAATAAAAAAATTATTAGTATGTTTGGGAAACATTACTTCTCATAGTATTCAACCAATGAAATTATTAACGATAATTGAACTACTATGAACCTCCTTCTCCTATTTAATAACTGACTTTGGCATCACCTTCCATCTTATTAATAGACACAATATAATTATATCTATACATTTATGGAATATAGAGGACTTTTAATCCTATAAACAATTTAACCCTCACCCCTATGTATGGCCCCTTACTTGAATACGAACAATTTACTTTTATAAAAGGAGAAACTCAAGGGTTAAAGGTCGCAACTTGTAAGAATTTAAAGGTACTTAACTTTCGACTCACTCTAATCCTAATTGATCCTCCCCGTAGTCCAACTGAAGGGCTAACAAACTAAATCATCTTAACTGAACAATGAGCTAGTCATGATAGTGCATTAACTCGACAAGAAGTCTGAGGGTTTTTCTGTCAGTCAGACTTAATAATCCTTTGTCCTGTCTATTAATGGAATCCCTGCGAGTTCGCATTCTGAGGCCACCACTCACCCTGTATTCAATACACTTATGCCACCTCTGTTATGTCACATGGTCGGATAGCACCTTCGTACTCCTACTATCAGTTTGTGTAGTAATGGTTAATGATCCATTGGGGTTCTCCCGCCTAGAGTTTAGGGTTTTGTTTCTTCCTTACGCATTCCTCCTCTAAGATGGTAGTCGACACTCTGGAGGTTTTCCTCTGGTGAGATATGCAGGAGATACCCATCTTCATCGTAAGTTACGATACTCTCGTCGCTGTTTGTGATGAGTAAGAAAAGTCGAGAGGGATTTTGGTCATTCCAGTATTTGTTACTTCTTACAGATTCTTTGTAAACAATGTCTTTCCTTCAAATATTTGTCTCTGTGGAAAGACTCCTTTAGTCATGGGGAAATTTGCAATTTCAGTATACTGGACTGCTCCTTAAGCTTTAGGTTTTTAAACCTGTAGTTATGAGAGAGAGAGGATTATTATTATTGTCCGAGGTTTGGACTTCCCCTCAGAATTTCGTCTGCTACCCCAAGCGTAAACTTCCGGGTATAGGTATCGATTCTATAATTTAAAGCAGGATACCCCAATTGTAAATTCTTTAGAATGCTT
This sequence comes from Picea engelmannii, assembly GCA_009831015.1. Classification (NCBI taxonomy): domain Eukaryota; kingdom Viridiplantae; phylum Streptophyta; class Pinopsida; order Pinales; family Pinaceae; genus Picea; species Picea engelmannii. The sequence continues at coordinate 10,897 of ML909230.1, forward strand.
CTTGTGTATTACTTGTTCGGAGCTTCTTACTTCTTAAGTTGCTTGTGTTTTATTTCCATTCAGATATAGCTTAGACGTTTGTATCTCATGTAGTGTCGCACGTTAAGTTCCTGTCTGGAGTACTATTCAAAACTTTGTAGCCCTTAATATGCTTTCGTAAGTCCCTAACAGGTTCTAAAGCTTCATTGTGTATTTGTTTTTCTTTTGGGTCAAAGTTATAGAAAGTTACAGTACTCATGGAGACATCCATGCTTGTTTCGTATGAAGGTCTATGAAGTCAAAGCGTTCTTATAGATATTTCTTGGTTGAAGAATTAATTTTCTTTAATATTGAAACTATCATTCTTGTTCTCTAAAGGATTGGGAATCAAGATCTAATGATGGGGCTCTGTGTTTACGAGGGTACCCATCAGAAATCTTTGGACCATCCTCCCCTCGACCTGGGACATTTATACGACCAGATACGACAGAGGAAGAGACTCCAGTTCTTCCACTGTGAGTTGACTACCATATTTCATTAAAATATTCCTATCATTCATTATTCTATTAAAGGTTCTGTCAATTCTTCTTTTATTATACAATACTAATGTAACTTGAAAAATTCCTTGCATGGACTTCGACCATGCATAGATTCGAGCATAGACTCCTGGTCAAAAGGTCAAAAGGTATTCGGGTTTTAATTCATTACTCTTAAAGAGTACCCTAGGTGTTTTCTTCCTATTTCTGATATAATTTTAAGCCAGAAGGGTGAGCGTCATGAAAAGTAGAGTCTACTCAAGGGATAGCTAGGCCCTGTATCTATGTATTTTAAGTCCGGCGGTCATAAGGGATTTTTACCTTATTAATGTATATCTGGCTGAATTCACATGTGGTTAACTTTTATATGTTGAGTATTCGATTTTAGGGCAATACGGACAGTGACCTCTATCGAGCAATTTGGTCTCTTAATGAAAAATTCTAGAAAAATATATCAACATAATTCCAAGGATGGTTATTCCGTATTGATTTTTCTTCTTGGATCCTATGGAAACGAATTTCATTAGTTTTCTAGTTCTAATCATGTACACTTTAATCTTTCACACTGTGTTCCAATTTGTATTTTATTGTCTATTATATTTACAGTCTGAATTACAATCGTGCAATGTAAGGAAATGAACTTATGTTTTCTTTTAGGGGATTTATATATGGACCAAAAACAGACTCCTCACAAAGGAGAAAAACCTGAATATCAAACCTTTGTATAGATCTGAACATATATATCGATATTCTATGTATGGATATGTTATTCTATATGATTATTCAATACTGTATGCTTATATTGATATTCCAGACTTGTCTCAGCCTACTTTGATAAATGGTGAGGACTATGACTCTGTATAATTATTCATATTAGGTTATGATGTATAGATAGACTATGTTCTGTACTTATATATACAAACGAAATTTTATACGGTCCGAACTAGATCTGGAAGGAATTTCGTTTTAAACACAGTAAGTCTATATAGACTATTTTCTTCAGTGTTTATGTATCCAAGTATTAAAAATGTAGCAACACTATTTGCGGTATAACAACGTACTTCCATAATTGACTTTATGTAGTAAGTACGATGAGATTATCTGAAAATTCTTCAATGGTACAATGAACATGCTATATAATCTATGGTAGTGCTTTGTCAGAGGGGAAAAAATGTATAGGTATATTCAATTATTTCCATATAGTTCCTGCTATTCTATAACTCCCTTATTATCATAGTTTATTTTTGGTTGGAATAATTTGTTTGTCTGTATACTATGTCAACATATTTATGTATAATTGATTTTTGGTTACAGTCATTTAATTTTTGTTTAATCAATAAAGCCTATGAAAAGTACCAACTGCAATTGGATCTATATATATATATATATATGGAAATATAAATGTGATATATACACAGACTTGTTCAAATCCAATCATACATAAATGGTTCCACCTAGAAATTTAATAACAGGAATAAACATCCACCTGTAGATAGAATATGTTTCAGATTCATTTAAACATAGATAATTTTTCCTAGCAATTTAATTATAGGAGAAAAATTTCCAGAAATTTGTCATATGTTATAAACTTTACACAAACGACCAGATTTCATTCTTGAAATATTTCACATTAGTATAACCAGATGCATTGCATCAGATATATATATAATCATTCAAACAGAGAGAGGAAAGATTAACGTATCTGAACCAATTTGCAGGGAGACAAAGGGAACAACCACGTTCCTCCCAACCATAGAATAGGGTAGCCAAAATCACTTTCCTAATTCACCCCCTAGCCTGACCATGAATCCATGAGGGTGAACTTGAAAATCTCCTCTTTAGCAATTTCCTTCAATTCCAACCGATTCCTCTTGCCTCACACTCACATAGTGTTCATAACAGCAAGGGGAAAAAATCAATAGTCTTCTTTCCCAGCATACTTGGCAGCATCCTGCCTCCTCACATATGTTATTTATCAATTTTCCTAGGTCTTCTTTCCCTCCCTTGGGATTTTTCACAGCTTTCTAAATCTCTGATTTTCAGGGGCTTCCAATGGCCAAATCACTGATTTTCCACTTGTAAAAATCATTCTAGAGGTAGTTCCAACATGTTCCCCACTCATGGAATCATGGTTAGCTAAATTTAACATGGTTGTTCCATTTGTCCTCCTGTAATCAATATAAAATATTATTTTTTCATACAAGTGTCATTGTCAAATAGTTAGTTGGGTCAAATCAGCTCTCTGCCCAATAGTCATAATAATTAATTATAAATATCAAATTTGAATTTCAGAATTGCCATAAATGGAAAAAAAAATCAAATTCGAATTTACTAAAAATGGAATAAATTTTCAGCAAATTTTAAATTTCAAAAATATTTTATTTTTTTAGGTATGTCACAACTGGGATCTATCAAAATACTAAGGGTCTGGTCAATGATGGTACCTTTCATCTCAAGCACATTCGACTGATGCTCTACCTGGAGGTTATTCACCGCTGCATGAATCTGATGGGCCTTGCCCATATCTCCCACGGTAGTGGGTCTGGCTGATTCAGACACTCTAGTCCTCTCCACCGAGAAGTGGTGATGGTAGTGTGGCTCCCCACACGTCCAAGACCCCTTCTTCGGCCCAGTAGTCCTGGTACCCGAAGTAGAAGGTGACATCCCTCCAGCCTGGAATCCTAGTATGTTCTGTTGAACATGCCTAAACTGTTACTACTACGGTCGACATGTCTACTCATGATATGGTTCCCAATAAGGTGTCCATTTCTGAGGTGTCATTCACCGAGGTGTACTGAAAGCAGATCCCCTCTGGAAGCCACGATATCCCGATGTATGTCTGGCTGGTGTCTCATGCTGTTGTTCTCCAGAAGACACATGCCCTATTGGTCTCACTGGAGTCCTGGTCTGACCCCCATTGATAAGCTCCTCCTCTACTATGAGGGCCTTCTAGACGACATCATGCAAGGTTTGAGGCATCAAAATCCTGACCTTTGCACGTATGCTGCCGTTAAGGACGAACACGAACCTGTTGACCTTAAGTTTCTCAGTGTTAAGGTGCGAAGCATACCAGAGCAACTCCATAAAATGGGCCTCATACTTAGGCACCATACGACTACCGTATCGTAAGGCGTTGAACTCATTGAGTTGACGCTCAATGAATTCCTCTGAAAGGTACCTCTCTCGGAACCGTTCCTCGAACAATTCCCATGACACGTCTTCAATGACCACATTCAGCTATGGTAGGAACATCTTCCACCATAGAAGAGCGCTTCCTTTCAGCTGGAAGACCGCCATATAGACCTTCATGTTGGAGGTATAATCGCAAAGTGAAAATCACATCGCGATATTCTCCAACCATGCCTCAGGGGTTGCATCGGCTAGGGCACCAAAGAACTCAAGAAATTTGACCTTCTTGAGTTCATGGTGGACGCTACTAGTACCGACCGTAGTGCATGGAGAAACCTCAGGGGGTGTCGACGCCCTGGCCTCATCTCTGCCCAAATGGATGATCAGTGCCTCAGACATGCACTGAAAATATCTCATCATTCCGACCACATCACCAACTGATATCTTCTCCTGCTAGACAACTTGTTCATCTCCCTGGGGGTTAGACCCCTCAGGCGTGGATGATACTGGAGGTGTCACGCCTCCTCCCCTATCACCCCATCGTCTGCCTCTACGGCGTCCTCTAACCATGATTACCTGCACAAATACAAGTCAACTCAATTAGCAACATTATAATCAGATCATATCAACGAAAGTCGTAGTGATCCCAAGTCGCGAGTTGAACTGGCTCTAATACCATATGTAACGAACCTCCCATTTCATTACGACAACAAGCCTCACATAACAAGTGCAAATTTTTCTTTTTGTGTGTGTATGTAGGAAGGTAATAATGACATTATACTCAACATCGCAACACGATGACGAACACAATGCATGCAACTCACACCACAACAAACATAATGACCTAACATAAAAGCACATCAAGCACCTAGAAGTAATGTATGACATTCAACCGACGAAGAATAAGAATGACTACCCGCCTGTCCTACCCTGTAATGGTTAGGACCTCCAGAACACATGAGCAATGCTCAAGCCCAGGTTCCCATCGATTTTGACCATTTAAGGTCTCAAGGCTGGCGACTGTTCTGAGGAACAAGGAGGTGTCTACATCCCGCCGAACACAAGCAGACCAAGCCTACTAAGCTAAGGACAATCATCCTAACAACCCCACACACCCAAAATTAATTACACAAGTAACTAGAACCCTTATAGTGAGCAACCAAGAACATTAAATGTTTACAAAACCAAGTACAAACATTAATTAAAATGAACAACAACACCCTCAATGGGAAATGCAAGCTAAAAATGACTTCGT
>WSFP011562701.1:0-10984 GCA_009831015.1 Picea engelmannii
GATGTATGTTGTAGGTTTACATTTGCAGGTGTGTGTCTTATTTTAGGTGAAGGTCTTTGAGGCTTCACACCAGGAGGGTGTGACAGAACACTGCGGGTTCTAATAGTCGTGCAGGTTCTGATAGTCATGCACAGAGGTTGCACTTCTGAATTTTGCGGGTTCAGACAAGGACGTGCTAGGACACAGGAACTGGAGTCAACAACTAAGAAGAAAGACATCAAGGTTGCTTAACACCTTGGAGGCAAGGCTGTGTAGGGGAGACACAGTTGCAGATAGAATCTCTGAGGAGTTCTGTGAAGCTCTTCCAGGTGGGCATAGAGTCAGTGCAAGGAGTGCACAAAGATAGAACTCTGCTGTGAGCTTAGGGAGAATCAGAATCACTGAGGATTCTGGGAGCTCTGCCAGGTGAGCATTGAGCAGGTGCATAGGTGCACAGGAGGACAGAACTGGTGAAAGTTCTGGGAGAAGATACTCTGCCAGGTGGGCATTTGAGTCATTGTGCAGACAGGCACAGGAAATAGAGAACTCATTTGAGTTCTGTGATTTGAAGAAGAATCCACTGAGGGATCTTCATAGGGTTGTTGAACACCCTGCAGACTCAGCAAGAGGTTTCTTGAGTAGAAGGATAGCTAGGAGGGAATCCAAATTCTCCATCTGAGGGAGAAGGAAAGAAAGAGCCGAGTTTCCTTGGAGGTTGAATCTACAGGAAAGCTCAGAAGAGATATCACTGTGTGTGCGTAAAGACTCTACAGAGGTGTAGAAGTCAAAGAATCCTTTGAGGATTCAGAAGAAAAGCTCAGGAGGAACAACGTTATCGAGAGCACAGGCGAGGACTCAAATTCGTAGAGTTCACAGAGGAAAAAGAGGACAAAGGCTTAGGCCTTTGAGGAATTGGAAATTCTCCCAAGGATAGGAAGAAAGCGCAACAACTCAGGAGGGAGAACAACAGCCGTCAGATAGGATGGAGAAGGAGATCTGGACCATTGGTTTCTACGTCCAAAGAGCATAGGAGAAGCGTACAGAAGGGGGAGATCGAGAGCCATTGGATCTCATTCAGAAATCCCATCAGCCGTCAGATCGGACAGGAGGTGCACGGGGTTTAACCCTTCTCATGCCAGGAAAAAGTCCCAACATGTATCGGGATATCGACATTTGTGATATCGGGGGTTCTGTGGACAAGAAGTCCATACATTTCGGAACTTCGAAGTCCGAAACCCCAAAAGGAGGGAAGTTCCATTTGTGGGTTCAACTGTCGGCATAGCGGAGAATCGACACTTGGGATATCAGAGTTCTCGAGGTGGAGTAATTCGGGACACTTCAAGTCTCGAAACAACGAGATTAGATCAGGGACATCCATAAGTTGGGAACACGTGGCGAAGATCCAGATGATCGGGAGAAGTCCCGATAGAAGGTCGAATCGGCGTATCGGAGTTCGGCATTTCGCGAGTCCTGGAGACGAGGTGTCCGAGACATTTGAAGTCACGAAATCGCGAAGATTGGATCAGGGCTGTCCATCATAGGGGGACACATGGCAGCGATCGAAGCTTCCGAGAAAGGTACTGATAGGAGAGCCACATCGAAAAATCAGGAATTGGGATATCGGGGATCCCGTGGACAAAGTGTTTATGCATTTTGGCATTGTGATGTCCGAAACCCCGAAAGGAATAGGGTTGTGGTCACGGGGATAGTGGTCATATGGGCCAAGATCTTAGCCAGGAGGGCTAATGCGTAAAGTGTCGTATTGGAAAATCGGTGATCGGGAGATTGCGGGGACAGAGGTTCGTGACATCGAGGATCATGAAACTCCGAATCCCGACAAGGAGTATGACTGCGGTCATATAAGAGGACTGGTCACATAGACTAGGGGCATAGCTAGGAGGGGCTATGGATAGAAGGGAGCGCATCGACGAATCAGAGTTCAGGAGTTTGAGAGGACAGGGACTCTCGACATCAAAAAAGAAGAAACTCCGAAACCCGAAATTACATTGGGAGAGTTCAGGGTTAAGTGAAGAAGAGCCGTGTAGGAAAATTAAGGACCTGTGGATCGGGTTTTCATCAGAGATTCCAGCAGGGAATCGAATGAGCTAATTCATCTCAAAAGGGGAATTTGAACGATCCTATGAGCAGGAGTGCGCGTGCTGGTGGTCGTTCGCGATTTGTCCTGTGTCAAGGTACATGTTGGGTACATGGTTGAGACAAGTAGTTGATGAGTTGGCACATACATGAGGTGTATAGTTGATGATATTGGTACATATTGATGAGTCATAGTTTATGAGTAGTTGACACATGATTGGCACATACTTGGTAGATGGTTTGATGCACTTGTTTATGGTATAGGTTGATTATAGGTTGTTTGGTATAGGCTGGTGCATGGTTGATGCACTTGTTTATGGTACAGGTTGATTACAAGTTGAGGTACAGGTTGATGCATGGTTGATGCATGGTTTAGGTTTATTGGTACAAGTTTATAGCGATATATCTCACAGTGATAGTGTGACAGTGGTTCCATCATTCTACTTCTACTTTAGGGTGGTTGGATGGGGCAAGGAGAGGTGGTTGTAGATAGAGAACATAGGGGGTTGTAGCCTCCTTCTAGTTGTATCTAGAGAATAGGGGATTTGGAGATTCCTTCAGGTTGTGGCCTAAGAAACAAGGGGGTTCGAGCCTCCTTTCAGTTGTAGCTGGAAAAAAAAAGAAGTTGGTGCTTCCAATGAATGTAATTCTTCAAGACATATAAGAAAAAACATTATGTGGTTTTCTCCCTCTTTGGCTTTGCACGTAAAACATTGGTGTATTGTGTATGTGTATGATTGTTCATTTGTTCATTTCTTATTTACTCTGAAGTTATTGGATGATAATTCTACATTGATATAAAACTTGGATTATATGGTTAAAAATGATTAATTTTTTTTATTATTGATTCACCCCCCTCGCAGTAATACAACACTATTTATCCCTTACTTATCCTTGTGTTTCCGAGGATGAAAATCCTTGCGTAGATCGATTCACTGTGGAATGATTTATCCTTACGTCTTTTGTTGGATTATATTTGCGTTTTATATCACCTCTGCGATTTTGATCTCTGTGTTTTCAATGGTCTCTACGTTTAATAACACCTCTACATTTTTTTATCTCTGGGTTTGATGAACCACAAATTCTACTAGAGTTTTTCTTAGAATTTTGTACCTGCATTTGATCAACCACGATTTTACCAGTGATATACTTGTGGCATACCTGCATTTTTAATGAACCCATTACCAACGATATTTTTTATTGTATACCTACGTTTTTAATGAACCCATTGCCACTGAAATATGTTATTGTATACCTGCATTTTTAATGAAGCCACTGCCAACGAAATCCGTTATTGTATACCTGCGATTTATGTGACAACACTATCTCATCCATTGTTCCTATTAAACAATGATTTTCTTTTGCACGGTGATATGTTGCTGACAGTGTAATTTAGACCAGCGATATCATTTATACCATGTAAGCGAGTCCCCTTTTTGGTTAATAGACAATGCCTTGAATATTTACACAACAAATATCTACATTCGCGGATATCTACACAATGAATTTGTACATTCGTGAATCTCTGCATCTTAATTGAGAATCCTAGATTGAGATTTACACAACAATTTATTCCTGTGAAAATTATTCCAGTGAGTTATTCCATTGAACATTACCCCAACGATTTTACCCGCAAACTTCATTGTTAATACCTACGTTTTAATGGATAGCAAATCCCCTTTTTGAGTGAATAGACAATGTTTTGTATGATTGTGTTTTTATATAAGTTCGTTCATATGGATGCATTCTTAACTTTTATATGACAACGATTTAATAATCGGCTGCATTTTTAATACTTTTATTGGATTGCGATTTTACCTTTAGACTGCAAATTTAATATATTTAGACAATGATACCCTTCATTTAATTGGACATCTTTTTCATGTGTAAATATATAGTGTTTTGATGAGTCTGCATTTGAGATATGTAAATGGGTAGCGTATTTACTGTGTAATGGTGGGCGTATTTATTGTGTAATGGTGGGTGTATTTACTATGTAATGGTGTGCAAATGGGTGGGTGTATTTACTGTGTAATGGTGTGTAAATGGGTAGCGTAATTAGCTTTTTTGCTATCCAATTTGTGGTGTTTCTATGGTGTAATGGTGGCGTTTTAATGGCAAGGAAATTCCCTTGATTTATTGACAATGTTGTTTAATGTGTTGACTATAAGGATTTGACAACAATCTTATAATAGGTGTGACAACAATGTTAAATTGTAAACTCTGCGAAATTATTTAATTAGATAGCATTGACATATTTGACTCTGCGAATCTTTAATAGATAGACAATAGTATCTTTATGGATGGTTGACTACGTTTTATTTTATATATATAAAAGCATGCTCATGTGGTTAATAGACAACGATACCACTCTTGGGTAGACAACAATACCTTTTATGTTAGACAACAATAGCATAAACTGTTGGCCAGTGAATTATATTGTTTTCTCAATAAGAACAACTTCACATAAACCTTCTTCATCAGGGAACTTTTAATCCAACTTTTTACTTACACTTAAATGCCTTAACTAATTTACCCGTTTAAGTAATTTGAACCTAGAAGAAAATAGAAGTAGATAGCTATTGAAAATAATAATTGTTAATGTTAAATGATACAAAAGCTTTAAGATTTATTGATTTTTATTAAACGTAATAGGATTATCATTTGTTGGACAGAGTTGTAAATGTTAGATTAAAAGGACTGTTAGACATAATGGTTTATCGATGTAATAGTTGATTATCTTGTGCAAGCTTAATGGTCGAGGGATTAGTAGTTTTATCACCTAAAACTATTAAGAGCTAACAGTTAATTGGTGACTATGCGCCTTGCGCCTTAAGTCGAGCTGGAAGGGGTGGTTGGTAATAGTCATTTCACCATACAGGTTTCGTTGTAGGAAACAAGAATCCTCTGATCATTCACGCAATTTAAATCAAGTGACATCATCTTGCGTCCCGTCGACTTGTTGCTTGGGTGCATGGGTATAGTCTCCTCATCGGTTATTTCAGTCTCCTAGCACGTTGGATTTTTCTTGAGTCTTGGGTCCAAATAGGTTATGTTGCTCCAAGGTTATTTTCATTCCTATCACCTGGTGACGACATGATTCTTGATGAGGGGATCATTGTGTGCCCTAATGGATAGAGGCGAATAATAACTTTGTCTGATTCTGTGCTTCCCATTGTGGGCGTTTGTTCGTTGTAGCTGATGTTGGTGCTTGGGTTGTAACACCTTCATGCATTTGGTTTTGCGTGCCATAGAGGTTTCTAGTTATTGGTCTTCAAGGCCATTGTGTCATGATTGGGATGTTGTCCTTTATCTTGTAGGCATTGTCTTGCTTATGTCAGGCGGGTAGTCGTTGTATTGTCCTTGTGTCACATGTTCGTTTGGTATCATGATGTGCTATTGTGCGGGGTCATTGGTTGTCTGTTGCCTGAATGTGTAAGTTGTGTTCTTCATCAAGTCATGTTGTTTACTTGTTGTCCTTGATTTGCTTCCTTCTTTAAAATAAATAAATAAATTTGTGTCGCTTGTAGTCATAACAACAAGGTCGTTACATATGGTATCAGAGCGGGTTCAACCCTACGACTGTGGATCACCGTGATTTCCACTGTAGTAAACCATTAAGGAATAACCTAACATTAATTAAAACTTTCATGTGTCCATGCGGTGATCTCAAGATTCCACAGAGGTTCACGACGTGGTGCCGAGTAAGGAGGTGTGACACCTCTAGAAGTGCTTGCGCCCTCAGAATCTAACCCCAAGGGGAAGAACAAGTCCTTGGGATGGATTCGATTGTTATAAGGGATGATGATGGTCTCACAAGGTCCTTCCATAAATTGTTAGAGGCCTTGATTCACCATATGTACTGAGATGAGGCCAGGGTGCCTGTACCCCTAAGGGTCCACAGTGCCCCCAACCAGTACCATTAGTTTTCACCATGAACTCAAGAAGGTCAATTTCCTGAGTTCTTTGGTTCCCTGGATGACGCAAATGTTGAGGCATGGTTGGAGAAGATGGTGATGCGATTTTCACTTCACAACTATACCTCCAACATGAAGGTCCGCATGACCATTTTTCAACTAAAGGGGAGCGCTCTTCTATGAGGGAAGACGCTCCTGCCACAATTGAACATGGTCGTCGAAGACGTGTCATGTGAACTGTTTGAGGAACGGTTGCGAGAGAGGTATATATTGAAGGGATTCATTGATCATTGTCTCAATGAATTCAACGCCTTGTGACAAGGCATCCATATGGTCCCTGAGTACGAGCCCTATTTTTAGAGTGCTTTGGTATGCTCCGCACCTTTTTACCAAGAAAATTAAGGTCAACAAGTTCGTGTTTGGCCTTAATGTTAGGATTCAGCTTCTACTTTGGGTACTAGGAGTACTGGACCGAAGAAGGGGTGTTAGACATGTGGGGAGACACACTACCAACGTGATTGTCCCGTGGAGAGGACTAGAGCATCTGGATCAGCCAAACCCACTACTGTGGGAGATTTGGGCAAGTCCCATCAGATTCATGCAGTGGTGAATAAACGCTAGGCAGAGCACCAGTCGACTGTTCTCGATATGTTAGGTACCCTCGTTGACTAGAACCTTAGTATTTTGACAGATCCCGGTGCTACCGAGAGTTTCATTTCTGGTGCAGCGCTAAAAAGGATTAAGGTAAAGGCAGTTAAACAAGATGAGTTTAGCCTTATAGAAATGGATTATGGAGCCAAACAGAAGGTTGGATGGAAGGTTAGGGCTGTAGCCTTAACCTGGGAGAGATTGTCACCAAGGCCAACCTATACGTCACGATCTTAGGATCTTATGACATCGTGATTGGTATGGACTGGTTGGAATCTCATGAGGCAATACTCAACTGTAATATGAAATGGTTGATATTGCTCGATGATGAGGGACAAAGACGCATGATTATAGGTCAGAACCAGGGAGTTTCTCTGAGGTTCATCTCTTCCTTGCAGCTATGGAAGAGCATGCACAAGGGATGTAATATTTATACAATCCTTGCGTTAAATAAGAAGGGAATAGAAAATGGTATATAACACCTTCTAGTGGTGAGAGAGTTTGCGGAAGTCTTCCCATAGGAGTTACCTGGGATGCCACTGGAGAGGGAATTGGAATTTACCATAGACCTAAAACTAGGGACTGAACTGATAGCGAGAAATCCTTATCAGATGTCGACCCCAGAGTTACAGGAGTTGAGAATGCAACTGAAGGAGTTACTGGACCTGGGACTGATACGTCCAAGTGTATTACCATGGGGTCAGCCTGTTATTTTCATACGAAAGAAGGATGGGTCGTGGAGACTCTGCATTGAATACCGTCAATTGAACAAGGCAACGATCAAGAATCGATATATGTTGCCAAGGACTTATGATCTGTTTGATCAGATGGAAGGCTCGATGGTGTTTTCAAAGATATACTTGATATTAGGTTATCACTAGTTACAGATCAAGGAGGATGACGTCCCTAAGATCTACTTTAAGGCGAGGTTTGGACATTACAATTTTACTATATTACCATTTGGAATAACAAACACCCCAAGGGTATTTATGAGTTTGATGAATGGGATTCTCCATGAATACTTGGACAAGTTCATCCCAGTATTCATCAACGATATTTTTATTTACTCTTGGACGTTAGAAGAGCATGATGAGCACTTGCGCTTGGTATTACAGTGTCTGTGAGAGAACAAATTGTTTGGGAAATTGTATAAATGCTCATTTTATCAATCGAAGATTCACTACTTAGGGCATGTCATCTTCGGCGAAGGTATTTTCATGGATCTAGCAAAGGTCAAGGATATTATGGAATTAGCTACACCAACGAATGTCCTGGAAGTGAGTAGCTTCATGGTTTTAGTGGGATACTTTCGACGAGTCATCGAGAGTTTCTCAAAGATATAAAATCCGATTACAAAATTGCAGAAGAAGAACAAGAAGTTTGTTTGGACTGAGAAATGCGCGGAATCATTTTAGAGGCTCAAGGAGTTGTTGACAACAACACTGATACTAAAGGTCCCTAACATGGACGCAGACTTCTTGGTATGCATTGACGCATCCAAGAAGGCTTAGGTGGAGTCTTTATGCAAGACGATTGAGTGATCTCTTACATCTCAAAAAGGTTGAGAAGGCATGAGGAGAACTATGCGATGCATGATTTGGAGTGTTAGCCATTTTTTATGCCTTGAGAGTTTGGAGGCACTACCTTATTGGATGGAAATTTGAACTAAACGGACCACTATGGACTACAACACATCTTTACACAAAGTGACTTGAACGCGCGACAACGGTGTTGGTCAAAATTTCTTAGCGAGTATGATTTCAATATTACTTACATAAAGGGAACAATGAACAGAGTGGGGATGCATTGAGTTGGAGACCACACATCTTTTCTATGATGCCTCTTCAGACGAATCTACATGAAAATATTCTAACTTTACAAAGCGATGATGACTGGTGCAAAGAGGTCAAGGATTTTATTAGACATAACACAAGGATGGTACCAAGGTTTGAAGGGTTTACTATGGAAAACAACATACTTTTGAGATTAAAAGTTGAATTCACATACCACCGAATGACGAGTTGAGGAATTGGATCCTAAACAAGGCTCACAGAGCAGTATACATGGCTCATCCTGGAGTCACGAATATGAGGGCAGACCTTAAACCCTTATTCTTCTGGAAAGGAATGATAGTCAACTACATGGAAATATGTATAGAATGTTAGTAGGTGAGGGCTAAACATAGACATCCAGTAGGATTACTACAACCACACGCTATTCTAGAATCGAAATGGGAGGTTATTTCGATGGATTTCATTGTTGGATTTCCACTGATGGCAAGGAGACACGACTCGATCTTTTTGGTAGTCGACACTCTGACGAAGAGTGCTCATTTTATTCCCGTGTGTACGACGTATCAGGAACTTGACATAGCTAAAGTTTACATTAGTGAGATTGTGAGGCTACATGGCATGCCTAAGAGGATTATATCCGATCAAGGATTGGTGTTTACTGGACAATTTTGGACTAGTTTCCAAGAGGCCTTGGGAACCCAACTTGACTTTAGTATTGCGTATCACCCGGAGACAGATGGGAATAACGAACGAAAAAACCAAATCTTGGAAGACATGTTGTGCATGTACGCGATGGACCAACATAAGCTTTGGGAAGAATTCTTTCCACTGGTAGAATTCGCATATAACAATAGTTACAAAAGCACCATTAAGATGACACCTTTTGAGTTTCTTTATGGGCGACCATGTCGGATGCCTTTGATTTGGGATCAACTTGAGGATAGGGTCCTGGTGGGACTAGAAGAGATCCAAGAAATGGAAGATCAAATGAAAACAATAAGACAAAGGATCAAAGAAGCGCAGGATCACCAGAAGAGTTATGTTGATGCACACCCTGTCGACCGTAGTTACGAAGCTAGTGATCGAGTCTTCTTGTAGGTGAAACCACATAAGAGTTCGATCAAGTTTGAAAAGGGTGATAAAATATCTCCTAGGTTCATGGGACCTTTGGATATTGTGAAAAAGAAGGGGCCTATGGCCTATTGACTAGCCTTGCCTGATTCTTTGAGGCGTATGCACGATGTTTTTCACGTATCTGTTTTGAGACATTATATTAGTGATCCTACACATGCTATTTACATGAGTTCCTTGCAGGTATCTGATGAGGGTGTGCTCACGACTGAGCCAATTCACATCCTAGACCATTGCATTTGACAACTACGACGTCGAACCGTAGATCAGGTCAAGGTCCAGTGGGACAACTATAGTCCACACTCGGTGACCTGGGAGGACGCATATGATACTGTGATACACATTATTTTGACACTTATATACTATGAAACTTCGGGACAAATTTTAGACCAAGAGGGGGTGTATGTAACATCCCACTCTTGTGCACACTGAGCGAACTTATTCGTTGAGGATACTTGCTTGCAAGTGATCCAGGTTATTATACTATGGGCCCTTTGATTATGATTATGAGACATCATGGATATGATGATATGTTATTTTTTGTATTGACATAGACATGTGCTATTGAATGGGTTCTCCTGCGTGTGTAGGACTTTGGACCTTGAGGATGCAGAGGCATCGATGAAACCCCTTGGACTTCGGATCAACGAATCGAGTCAAGGAGTGGATTGTTGGGTGGAATATTGTTGATGCGACCTATGTACATATGATTAGATGTTATGACATGATTTGTTGATGGATGCAGGATGATGATAGCTTGTCGACCAGACTCACATGTGGAGTAGAGGGGTCACGCAGGACAACCAGAGACTTGAGGGAGAGGTGTGGAAAAAAACCCTGCCATAGCCTACTAGCACTCCCGCCATGGCTCAAACTTTAGGTTAACGATTACCTAGTTTGAGAATACCGATGATGCCATGAGGGAAGACTGTGAAAATCACTCACGATGATTCTAAGGGGCACACAATAAGGTAGGGGCCTTATTCCTTAGAGGCCCTTAGTCTCCCACAAGATCACTTGGAAAAGTATTGACTCCAGGGGTTTTTGATGTCTACCAAGTCATTCAAGAGGTGAGTGGCACCCTTGGAGCACGTAGTGTGTCCCGAAGTGCACATCATGCAAGGAAAACAAAAGGAGGCAAGTGGCACCATTGGAGCATGCAGTGCGTCCTTAAGGGCACATCGTGCAAGGAAAACAGAAAGAGGCGAGTGGAACTCTTGGATCACCTAGTGCATCTTGAAGGGAACATCGTGTTTTTAACTGGTAAGTGAATAAAATTAGACAACCTTAAAATGAATGATGTGATAATTAAGTTTAAAAACAATTTTCCCTAATAAAGATGAGGCCCAGCCTAGTGAAATTAAAATCTAGGTCTAAGTAACACATGTGGTCAAAAATAATAATCATAATTAAACATGTAAC
>WSFP011562710.1:0-10983 GCA_009831015.1 Picea engelmannii
CTTATTTATTAGAAAAGTCATTGATTATATGAAGTACTAACCAACAAGTAAGCTTGCACATGTAGTTTTATTGTTGCTTTGTTCTCGGGCAAGGATACTTTTTGGTTACTACTTTTAGTAATCTTTATTGGCTATAAGCCGGACTTTCTGATCAGGTGGTGAATGTTAAAATATTGTGTAACTACAAAGAATATTCTTATCCCCTTTTCTGGATAAAGTAAAAGATTAAATATATTCATTATTGATTAGATCAATCCCCTTTTGTGGATTGATTATGTCGGGTATTGTAAATGACCAAATCCCCTATTGCGGATTGGTCAAACCCTAATTGTAATAGGCTAAATGAAAATTTGGCCCAGCCAAAATATATTAAAGTGGTTATAACCACCCAAAATGAGAAGTTGGCCCAGCCAGTGAAAAGACACCCCAGTTCAGTGCCTGCCAGATTGTATAAATAAGAGAGGCCAGCGTCTCATTTATACACACACTCAACTCACTCATCTAGTGTGCAAGTATTGAAGGAAGCTACAGTTACCAGTTGCCGGAAGAAGGAAGAGAGAGAGAGGCACATCCTTGGGAGAGGAATTTTTGTGTTGTTTGGTTCATTGTCTTGGCATTGTATTGGCTATCTATATTAAGGAAGTTTTGTTGGGTTTTCTTCCCCACGAGGGTTTCCTAGGATAAATGTATGGTATCTTTTGATCATGTTTCTCTCAGTGATCCTATCTATGTTATTGTTATCTAGTAAATTGAAAGGTAACCTAATAATAGCTTAAACTTTAACATGGTATCAGAGCTAAGCTGAAGAGAGCATATTTCATAAGAAAAATAAAAACGTCATTGTTGTCGTACAAGAAAATTAGGGATTTTTATTGAAGAAGAATTTCAGCCCCAAAACCATCTAGAAAAGTGCACCCTACCTCAAGGAACACTTTGGAATATTCAATGCACCTTTTAAGTGGCTAGATATCCTAGAAAGTGAAACCCTAGTTTTCACAAAGTACCAGAAAACCAAAGTACCATAAGTACCAGAAGTACTAAAAAACAAAAAGTACCAGGAAACTAGAAGTACCAGAAAACCAGAAGTACCAAAAAACCAGAAGTACCAAAAAACCAAAAGTACTAGAAAACTAGAAGCACCAGTCTAGAAATCCGTTGGTCCAGTTTCAAGGGTCAAAAATTGGAATTTTCAGAAACTGACTATACCAGCATACTTGCCTCAGTCCAACACATATTTTTGTGAGTTCAGTTTTCAAATCCAAGAAATTTGTTTTTTATATTATTTCTATAATCCCGGAGGGCTAGGGTTTCTACTACAAGATAGAATGGCTACCAGTATGAGGGTAGAAGACAGGCTGGAAGGATCTGGAAACTTCAGATCTTGGAAGCATAGGTTGCAGATGATTCTAGATGAGAATGATCTCCTAGAACATGTTACAGAGGGTGTACCAGAACCAGATGAAGAAGAGAAAAAGACTAAGCATAAGAAGAATGAAAAAAGAAAAGAAAAGATAATCGTGTCAGATTCAGAGAAGGATCACTTGATCCCTCTTATATCCAAACTAATGACAGCAAGGAAAATGTATGAAGCACTCAGAAAGATATATGAAAGAAAAAACATCATCCATAATCTTATCTTAAGAAATCATCTTCGTAATATGAAGATGGAAAACTCAAAATCTGTCACATCCTGCCTTATGAGAGTTTCTCAGATCAAGGATCAACTTGCAGCTATTGGAGATGTCATTAGTGACAAGGATCTTGTAACTACAACCCTAAATGGGTTTCCAACATTTTGGATTCCTTTTGTACAAGGAGAGTGTGCAAGAAGCAAGTTACCCAAGTTTGATAAGTTATGGGAAAATTGCACACACGAAGAATCTAGACTTGCAGACCAACGTAAGAGATTAATTGTAGATGAAGAGGAAGCTCTTACAGCTCAAAAGAACAAAAGAAGTTCCTTCAGGAAGAACAATAAAGAAGCTAACTCTGTAAGAGTTCCAGACAAGAAGAAAGATGTTTCAAAGATCATATGCTACAACTGTAAAAAGTTGGGACACTTTTTCTATGACTGTCCTCAAGGAAAAGGAAAAAGAAAGTATCAAGCACATGTGGAAGAAGAAGAGGAACCTCCTCCCTCAAAGAAAGCTCTAGCAGAAATTAAGGATTATGTACTTTATGTTGAAGATAGTTGATCTGAAGAAAGAAAGCAAATGGTGGAGTCCGTAAAGCCTCCCCACACAAAAGCAAAAGATAAGTATTCATATTTATTTTTAGTATCTTGTTTACTTTAGTACCTTCTCATTACAAGTTAGTTTTTTTTTAGAATGTTAATTAACCTCATTTTATTTCAGTGTCTATGCAGACTTGTGAAGGAAGTATCAAAGAAGAGGATGAAGAAAGAGATAAAATATTTATTTCATGTATGATCACTCATGAGAGTGACAAAGAAAGCATATTGTAAGTAAGTTTACAAGTCTTGGAAGAAAGAACTTATGACATGAATTGCAGAAGTTAGACAACATGAGAAGGACGTATGATATTGTGACAGTCAATAAAGACCAAACAGTATCCAGTATTTATATAGGAGCAGGAGGCTCCTAAAGATGCAAAAAAAAAATGTTCAAGATGAAGAAAAAGATGGATACTCAAATATAGTTGATGAGATGCAGGTAACTACATGTTTCTCTAGTATTGTTCTTATATATGCAGAGGGAGTAGGTTGATCCAGTATGAAGACAATAAGAAAGAAATGTTTGAACTCAAGAAGGCACCCAGGATATTATAGAAGAGAACTTCAAGGAAGATGATTATAAGCTATTAGTTCGGTGCAAGAGGGAGCCATGTCTCCGAGTTCGGAATGGAGGATCATGATTTGATGCAGTTAGGAAAGCAGATGGATGGTGCCCATATATTTTGATCAAGATGAAAGTTATCAAGTAGATGGATGGTGCCCAACAAATGGGTAGCATGGTATTATACCATGGAAAGATTTTGGACCACAAGAGATTTTTTCAGATCCCATAGCTAGACCTTCGTAGAGAAGGAACAGACCTTCGTAGAGAAGTGGAATGAGAAATTTGCCAAGGTTGGCATCTGTCTAAGTGTTGAGTTTTGGATACTCTAGGGACATGCTAGAATACCCTCGTAGAGAGGGGTGTGACCACCCTTGTAGAGAGGAATGTGGATGTTTCTCCAAGGGGCAGCGAGCAGGTATTCTCCTCTAGCCAAGGATTGAGTAGCCTAGAACACAAACCTTGACCATGTGGAATGGTTAGTTGGCTATTGAGGTTTTTGTTGTGATCCTCTGTGGATCATGGAAAGGGAGTCTAATCTTTCCCAGGCTAGCATATTAGATTCTCTAGTTCATGTGGGATGACTAGGAGTGAAGCTACGGTAGTAGTCCTCCCCAGTGGATGGGTGAGATAGATGACTACAAGAGAAGGGAGAACATAAAAGGAATGGAAAAACTCATAGAATATCTTCTGTGTGAAGATAATACATATTCTGTGTGAAGATAAGATATCTTCTGTGTGAATATAAGAAAGAAGTATCTTCTGCATGAAGACAAAAGAAAGAAAGAGTATCTTCTGCATGAAGATAAAGAGAACAAAACTTCCGATGATTTATAGATATGACAATTAGTGATCATGATGTCGGATAACCCAGTGGATGCCTCTCGTTATCCAGTTAATGATGTTACCTAGTTGATGATGTCGATGATGTTACCCAGTTGATGATGTTACCCAATTGATGATGACATCCAGTGACCTGTCAAAATATAAATAATATCCTTCTTGTTAAGAGGGAGTGTTAAAATATTGTGTAACTGTAAAGAATATTCTTATCCCCTTTTGTGGATAAAGTAAAAGATTAAATATATTCATTATTGATTAGATAAATCCCCTTTTGTGGATTGATTATTTTGGGTATTGTAAATGACCAAATCCCCTATTGCGGATTGGTAAAACCCTAAATGTAATAGGCTAAATGAAAAGTCAGCCCCATAATATATTAAAGTGGGTATAACCACCCAGAATGAGAAGTCGACCCAGCCAGAATATATTAAAGTAGTTATAACCACCCAGAATGAGAAGTCGGCCCAGCCAGTGAAAAGACACCCCAGTTTAGCGCCTGCCAGATTGTATAAATAAGAGAGGCCAATGCCTCATTTGTACACACACTCAACTCACTCATCTAGTGCGCAAGTATTGAAGGAAGCTGCAGTTACCAGTTGCCGGAAGAAGGAAGAGAGAGAGAGGCACATCCTTGGGAGAGGAATTTATGTGTTGTTTGGTTCATTGTCTTGGCATTGTATAGGCTATCTATATTAAGGAAGTTTTGCTGGGTTTTCTTCCCCATGAGGGTTTCCTAGGATAAATTTTGGGTATCTTGTGATCGTGTTTCTCTCAGTGATCCTATCTATGCTATTGTTATCTAGTAAATTGAAAGGTAACCTAATAATAACTTAAACTTTAACAGTGAATTGTGAGGAAGATTATTATCATTTAGGTTTTCTAAGCCCTTTTCCTTCTCAAAACCCCATGTCACTGGGGACGTCTCCCCTAGGCATTACCTCCCTAAATAGAAAGAACCTTCCCATCGATGTGACAGTGGGTGGGATTGGTTCAGTTATGCAAGTTTGATCTCTTTTCATCCCTCTTTTATCCTAACTACAATCTGTGCGATAAAAAGTCAGTTACCTTAGGAATTCATCATTAGAGGAGTTCCTTTCACTGAGTGTTTTTTTTCCTCAGGTTATTAATTTGGCTTAACCAACCTTATTAATTTCCCTTGAGTTTTTCACTCCCACAAATAATTCCTCCAAAGTGGTGAAAGGCATTCTAATGGTCTCGTTCTCTGGTAGCTAGTATTTAGGAATGTTGTAAATGACCATGTAAGACATATCTCAAAGTTTCACGGAATTTCGTCGAGTCTAGATAGGTTTTTTTAATTAATTAAAATTTCCTAAGGTTGGGTAATTTTAATTAATTAATTAATTTGAATTATTTTTGATAAAAAATGTGAAAAGTAGGTCCTTGGGATTTTTCTAGGGGTATTTGTTCTCAAAAGAAATGGAATGAGACCCCCTACACCCTTGGACCAAGTTTCATCTCAATTGGACAACTTTTGCTAGGTGTTTGTCCATAGGGAGTCCAAGTCGGTCAAAACAACAATTTTAATTGCTAGTCATGACATAGTAAAAATGTCATTTTTTGTAATTATGAGCTAAGTGAGTAAAGTAAAGGTGGGAGATGATGAGTAAACCCATTCCTAACCTACCCAAACATTTTCCTAACCTTTTTCCTAAGTTGGAAAAGTATTTTTCCACTTAAAAGACCCCCCCTTACCTAGCCAACAACTTAAAGTAGTGTTTCCTAGATAATTGACATGTGGGAATTAAAAAGTTTAAGTGAAAAAAGCCACCTAAACCCTAAATTCACCCTCTTTGGTGTCTAACTTAATTTTTGACCATAGGAAAAGGTGTTTTTCTCCTTTACACCTCACCCCCTCACTCATTTACCAAAACCGTAACTTACAAAAACCCTAAAAGTGACTTTTCCTTGATGTGTGACACTTTTAACTCATCCAAGAGGGGTAACTTTGTCTTCCCAAGTATAAATAAGAGTTTTCCCTCCCTCATTTATTCACCATATCTTGAGCTATTGTTATGCTACCAAATTCTCTACTCACATCTCTCATCTTATCACCTTGCTTTCACTCATTCTTGCTCTCATTCTTGGAGAGGAACATGTAGCAATTAGTTGCTGCAACTTCTTACTTGGTTAATAAAAGAGTTTTGGAGGACATTGGTGTAGAAAAGATTAGTCTTGGTACATCTATACATATGAGGTGATATTGTGTCTTTGGGAGCATTTCTTTGAGATAGAGTAGATTTCCCAAGAAAACTAGTTTGCTTGGGTAGATTATGCAATAGTGTAGTTGTAAATCTATTTGAGTAGAGTAGTGGATAGTACAAATCAGTTTGTGTTATTTATCTATCTCACTCATTGTTTGCTCTTATCTCACAAGTTTGTTCTTTAAGTTGCAGGTTATCTCAAGGGTTTGCAAGGCTAGCTTTGAGCTAGAAGCTTGCCTTCACAACCCACTTGAAACTCCTCTCTTTTATCCTTCTATTTTCTGTTATTTCATATTTAGAAATTTTGTTTGCTAACACTCTAGGATAGGTCATTTCATACTTTAAACTTGCTGAAATTTTTATGTAGAAAATTTATGTGTAAAACATAAATTTTCTTAACATTGTTGTGTGTTTTGCAGCATTTCCAACAAGCAATAGCTTGCTGTTTTTTGTAGGTTCTTGCCATATCAAGGGGAAGTGCTGCCCAATTTCATCGATAAAACACACAAAGAACCCTCCTCTTGGTTGGGTAACAACACCCAACCTTTCTCCATATCTCTAGCATTGTAGAAAGCCCAAAGGGGGTCCCCAAGTGGCCTACATTCTTGTATTTAATTTCATGTTATTATATTTTAGTTTTAGTGCCTACATCTTGGTGTGATTTTGGCTAAGCCAACCCCAAAAATTGTAAGGCTGCGATCATCATTTAAATATCTACAATTTTTATTTTGTTTTCCCCACTTGTCATTAGGACAAGGTTGTGTGGCTAGGTTGCTTTAGTTTTCTATTTCATTATTTTTCTAACCCTCTTTGGCACAAAATAGGAAGGCTTGCCTCCACCTTGTGCCATTGTAAGTGGTTTTGTCTAGTTTAGTTTCTTTATTGCAAAGCATTTACATTCTATTTTTTTCCTACATCTTGGAGTGAAGTTGGCCTAGCCAACCCCCAAAATCGTATGGCTAGCTTAGTGATTTACTTCTAGTGTGCTTATGCTTAAATGGTTTAAAGTTATCTAGAAGTAGGTACAACACATTAATGCTAGTTTAGGCCCATGGAGGCATAGGAATCTATTTTATGTTTCATCCATCTTTTACTTGCTAAGTTCACTTATAATATTCCAAGCACTTATCTTTTACTTTGCAAGTAATATGGGCATGTGAATGGCTTAAGGCAATCTATTTTTTCATTTCATCAATTGTTTAAGTTCTTTACATTTCTTTCAAGATTTATCTCATGGTTTAGAACTTCACATTGGCAAACTTTTAAATTACGGTTTTGGTACAAATACACACTTTTTGGCAAGCAATATCTTGCCTTAACACACTTTTTAATTTAATTTAACCTAGTCCATAGGCATAAAATCAATTAGACTTAATAGGACACCTTCTACTGACCCAACTTTGCCATTTAAACGAGGACTAAAGGAAGCAACAAAAGGTGATAGGCTGGGGACAGTCTCATGGCGCTCAATGTCCTTTCCGGGAGTACTTTTCTCCCTTGAGTTGACCTGTGGAGTGTAACATACCCACTGCCTAAAATCGAACTTTTTCGTTGATTTCTCAATAATGAGAATCCCTGAAGCTTGCAGCAGCAAAATGCCAATCCCCGATCCACAGGTCTTTCATGCACCTACCCGAATTTCTTTTGGTATAACAGTGGTCTTTCCTGATGATAATTTCGGGGTTTTCGGGGTTTCGGGCTTTCTCATGTCCAAATGCACACATCCTCAGTATTCGCGATCCCTCGAATCTCGACATGCCTTTCACGCGTTAGCTCTCTTGGTTAGGCTCCTGGCCCACATGACCACTATCCCTGTGGTCGCAGTCTTGCCCCCTCTCGGAGTGTTCGGTTTCAAATTTTCGATGAGACCCAATGTCCGTTAGCCCTCCAAGATAGACTCTTGGTCTACGTGACCTCCTCTATAGGACCACAGTCATATCACCTATCGGGGCTACGGGGTTTCCAAGGCCAAGGTGCAGTCGTCCTCAGGATTCGCGATCCCTCGAATCCTGACTCGCCGCTATGTTGACAACTAGCAACTCCTGTCCACCTTTAACTTAATCAACGGTCGTGATCGTCTAATGGATCAACAATCCCTGATCTCCCTCGGGGTTCAAGTTTTCAAATGTCGAAGAACATTTTCCTATGGGACTGTCGATCCCTCACATCCCGATTCTCTGCCATATTGAAAGATAGCCCACACAATGGTGCCTCCCTCCTTGTCTGCTGTGTTGACAACTGGCTTCCACTCATCGGGGTGTCGGACTTCGCGATCCCATCCTGCATAACCCCATTTTCACCAGGATCCCCGATATCCTGATGACCCAAACACCAATCAACAACTTCCTGTCGGGACTTTCCCCGATGGCGTCGATTACTGCCACGCGTCTTCCTCTGATGGATGGTCCTGATTTCTCCGGGTTTTCAAGACTTGTGATGTCCCAATTCTTTCAACCTCAGGAACCCCGATTTCTCGATGCCGAATATCCCGACTCTCTTCAGATTTCTGACACCTGTCCCCCCAAACGGACGACTCAGATTTGTGTTGGGGTTTTCACTATGGACTTCCCCGATCCCTTGTCCACGGGAATGCCAATATCTTGACTCCCGATGCTTTGAACTCCGCCACGTGTTTCCACCAACGGACGGTCCAGATCTTCCCGACGTTTTGAGAATTGAAGTGTCTCTATTTTCTTGTCCTCGTGACTCCCGATTTCACGAACGTCAATATCTCGATGACCCTGGGATTTTACCTCTTCCTATGAGAGTTTAATTCCTACGCAACTCCTGACAGATCCGATGGATGTCGGGTATTTGGACCCAGATTTGACGGTCCAGATCTCTTCTTCTGCGCACATTCCAGAGACTAAACTCCTGGCATATTCTCCCGATCTAACGGCTGATGGGTATCTACTCAAGATCTGACGGCTCAGGTCTGTCCCACCACACGCACTCTTCCACTACTTCGTGGAAGTGGAAAGATCAACGGTCCAAATGTTCTCATGGACCTTGGGGGGGTCTACGATCCCGATTTCATCGCTATTTACGAAGATAGAGAGAGAAAAAGGGGCAAGGTATGTAACGCCCTTGTTACTTTCATCAATCTGACGGTCGTGAATGACCATGGGTCTTTTGACAGGACCTCATCCATCTATTCGTTACTTATTCTTACGCTGCTACTTCGAAACCTTAAGAGGGTCATTCCTCCTCGTACAGGGTTATTAAGACTTGCACCTTCAAGTCCTTTTTCCAAGTTCTTGGTAAACCTTTCCAAGGAGAGAATCTCTGTAAGGAGATCTATACCGGGGCGTTCTCGAAGACAGATAAGGGTAATCAACTTCTTGAGAATGGGATGGAAGCCTAACTTAGTTCAACCTAGGCATAATTAGATTCATTTCCTCAACGTAAGTCATGCATGGCTTCCTCTATTATAAGAATATGTCTATTAATTATTATCAAAACACTGTACAAACATTCTTACACTGAAATCATTCACAATTTCACAGTTCTATGAGTATATATATATATATATATATATATATATATCAGTATATGAATTTCAAGGTGCAATACGTAAAATACTTATCAGAAATAACACCAGAAGTGGGTGCAACTGCTGAGAGGGGTGCTTGTTTCCACCCAACCATAGGCTCAATGACTCCCGATGGATTTACCACTAGCCACCCCCGAGCTGAGACCACGATGTTGTTGAGACTGCGTCTCTCTGTCTGCCAGTGACTAGGAGCGAAGGTTGCAATCCTTCCTCTCTGCTATCACTCACTCTGCGTAATGCCAGAGTTCCCCTCGTGTCTGCCCCCGACATCGCTTCTGACATACGCCTTATCCTCTTGCGAGGTTGCGTGTGGCATGATTACCCTCGTGCCGATCAGGCCTGACAGCTCTACGGACGGGCGATTCACCATCCCATCCCTCATCAAGCCGTCCGCCTACCAGTCTGCAAGACATTAAATTTGGGGCCAGCGAGACGCTTTTGGTTCTTCGGGCCAGTGGAGTCCAAATACAGTATAAATACTCAGTGGAAGTTAACGCCACCTTTTCAGGTTCCTTCCACCACCATCGTGGTCTCTTTTCTGCACATCCCCTCTCAGCAGTCCTGTAATAAATTCAAAATGCTATTCACATTCATTGACCTCTTCCTAAAGGTCTATTTACATCACATATTCATACTTATGAGTTTGCCATAGTCCTTGGCTAGTCCAGTTATATTTACAAACTGGGGGAAACAGGGTGTTACAATTCCCTCCCCCTTAAAAAGGAACATCTCCCTCGATGTTCTTATCTACTAACATGTATTGCATGTACAGAAGTAAACAAAATCGGATATGCCTGTCTCATGGCATCCTCCATTTCCCATGTAGCCTCATCTGGGACAAAATGTTTCCACTGCACCTTGACCTGTGCAATGGTTCTATTCTGGAGCGGGGTTTCCTTTCTGTCCAGTATGCATCGGGGTTCTGGTAGAAATTCTCCCTCCGGTTCCACCTGGATCACAGACTAGTCAATTATATGATTAGCATCATGTACATATTTCTTCAATAATGAAACATGGAAAACATTATGTGCTTTTACTGTGGGAGGAAGTGCTAGCCGATAGGCCACGGGTCCAACTCTATCTAGAACCTCAAAGGGTCCACAATACCGGGGTGCCAATTTGTCATAGGCTCCCATATTGAGGGAACTCCTTCTGGGATTAATTATGAGATATACATGGTCTCCCATTTCTAACTCTCTTGGAGTTCTCTTTTGATCAACATAACTTTTCTGTCGGTTCTGAGGGACCTTCAGATTTTGTTTTATTTGAGTCACTTGATGTTCCATCTCTTTCAACATATCGGGTCCAATACTAATCCTGTTTACAGGGTTACTCCAACTGACTGGAGTATTACACAGCCTGCCATAGAGGACCTCGAAGGGACTCATCTTTAAGGATGCTTGGTAGCCGTTGTTGTAGGCAAATTATACCAATGGTAGGTAGTCTTCCCATTTCCTGGGTTGATGCATTACATGCATCCTTAACATATCCTCTAATACTTGATTCACTCTTTCTGTCTGTCCATCGGTTTGAGGGTGATAGGCGGTGCTAAACAACAATTTGGTCTCTA
>WSFP011562728.1:0-10983 GCA_009831015.1 Picea engelmannii
TGTTTCATTGTAAGAGGTTTGGATTTCTAATCCTTGTTTGGAAGGGTGAAGATTCAAGAGTCGAGTTTGAGTAGTTCTAGGGAGAAAAAGGGTGAAATAAGCTTAAAAAGTTGTGAAGAAGTGACAATTGAAGATATAGATGGTGATAGAGGAGGACTTGAGGGTGAAACAAGCATTCAAATACTTTGGTAAGGACCAGATTAGAATATTCCATGGGATTTAGATGTCTAAACAATCCTTTAATGAACGAATTTGAGAGGTATGAACACTAGCAATAAGGTATGGTCCTACTTTTCACTTATTAACTAGAGTTTGGATAGGGTTTTTATTTAGGTATAAAAGTGTTTCTTCAAATATTTTAGGGGGTATTTAGTTTTGGGGCTCGACCTTCTCATCATTAAAATATTGGTTAGCTTGTTTTGATCCTAGATTGGAGGTGGCAAGAAAGACATTGATTTGGACCAAATTATTGGGTTGCAAGCGAAATTGTGTTTAGATTGGGCTTTGAGGGAGATAGTAAATCAATTGGGGAGAACATTGGACATT
The DNA here is from genome assembly GCA_009831015.1 of Picea engelmannii. NCBI lineage: Eukaryota > Viridiplantae > Streptophyta > Pinopsida > Pinales > Pinaceae > Picea > Picea engelmannii. Next base: position 547 of record WSFP011562728.1, read on the forward strand.
GAATTATCCTTTAATATGAGTGTTTTTAGGATTGTGTCTCAGGTTCTAGTAGAAATTGATATTAGTGAAGGACTAGCAGATTGCATGGACATTGTTATGGGTGGCTTAGTTTTTTCTCAAATTCTTGGTTAGATAAACATTCAATTTTGATGTGCATGATTCCATGTATAAGGCATATAGTAGAACTCTACTCACTCCCATTTTATAAAAGAGTATGGAGGAAAAAGATTAGTGGTAAAGGAGAAAGGAGAGGAGGAAAACTTTATGGTTGAGGGTTAGCTGGAACTGTAAAAGGAAGGTGATGAAAATATCCAAATGGATGTGAATATAGGAAAGGATTTAGTCATTAGCTCAATGAAGGAAATTGATTTCGATGAGAAAAGGGTATCTAAGAAGGAATTGTCACTACCTAAGAATGGGATAGATCCAAGGTCGACAACTCCATCTTCAGAAGTTTCTGTGTGGATTTTGGAAAAGGCGGTGAATTTAATTTCTCTGAAGTCACTTGAGACTCTTTCTAATGCTAATTCTTCTTTAGATTCTTTATTTCTAAATGTAAATAATAACGAATCATGACATACTCCATTAGCAATGGTTTCAATCCATAGGGGAGTTGTTGGGATAAGAAGAAAGGTTGGATTCTTGGGGTATGAAACACAATTTCTATTTCAAATTATGAGAAGGAGAACATGAGCCTATCCTCATTCTATTTCTTCAACTAGTGAAGGTTCTCAAGACAAGGATTTAGCTTTGGGATTGGATGTGTAAGGGAAGGATTTGAATTCTAAAAAATCATGTAGATACCATTTAATATATGGGTGGGTTGAAAGGATTATGAGGGGGCAGGCATAGGGATTAGATCTTGTTAGAGATTATGGCCCCTCATCTATTAGGAGAAATCCATTATTGCACCATGCTCAAAATAAATCCTTAAAATATATTCAACAAGGGAAGAAAATATTGATTAAAAGGGTCCTTAGCAAGGGACAAACCCTTGAGGGGGGGTGATCAATGATTATTATTTCTATTAATATCACATGTCTTGGAAGTCCCTATAAAATAATAGCCATGGCTCGAGTAGTTGTGCTTCATAAGATATAGGTGGTTATGGTACAAGAAATAATGGTGGAAGATAAAAAAATTCATTGTGGGGATAGGCAAGTTTCTCTAGGATTGGGATTTTATAACATTATATGTTATAGGAATGCTTGATGGTGCTTTGATTAGGTGGAAGAAGTATATTTCCTTAATTCTGATTTTATTTCCTTAGGTAAATGGACAAAATTATTGTTCAAAGAGTTCAGTCAGAAATTGATAATTATTAATTGTTGGTCTTTATGATGAGAGATAGGCCTATTTGTATGGTTTCTTCATTTAAGATTGTGTTAACAAAGAAGGATAGTATTTGGGGGGATTTGAATTTCACCTTAAATAGATCATAATCATGGCGCGAGGGTTCTATATTGGATATAATGGTAGATTATTTGAAGTCTAAGATCAAGTTTGCAAGTCCTATGGACGTTGAGTTGATTAAGCTTAGGCTAACCTACATAAACAATAGGGTTGGGGAAGTTAGGGTGTCCAAGAGTTTGGATAGGTTTTTGGTATTGAAAAAAAATGAATGAAATTGATAGGATAAGGTCTTATATAGAAGTTTAGGGAGGTTTGTATCATGCCCCTATACTTCGCAATATGGAGAATCAAGGTTATAAACCTACTAGTCCTTTTAAATTTAATTCAAGTTGGATTGAAGAGGAGTTTAAAAACTAATCAAAAGAGAATGGAGACATTATGATGCAGGGTTCAGTAAGATAACTAGATTTAAATTTTTGGATGATATGAAGAAGATAAAGGTGGTGGAGGATGTATGGGCATACAAATATTGACAAGGATTTGAAGGAAGTAGAAAACGATATTTTAGGAATATATGAAAGGAATGAATAAGGGGTATTTAAAGAGGAGGAAAAATTGAAGTTCAAGGAAATGGAAGTCAAAAGGAGGAATCTACTTGATCGAAGAGAGGCTGAGTGGAGAATGAAAAGCAGGGCAATGTGATTGTAAAGAGGAGATGAAAATGTTTTTTTTTTTTATCAACTTTCTAATGACCGGAAGAGGCTTAGTACAAGTTGGGAAATAAAAAATGAGGTACGAGGGTCTGCAAGGAAATTTAATGAGATAGAAAATTTAGGTGTATCACATTTTAAATAAATTTACAAGTAGTCTGACGGGACCAATACAGCTAAAATTATGACACTATCCACTTATTTTCCTAGTTTTGTTTTTTATGATGATGATTAGAGGTTAATGTAAGAAATATACAAGGAGGAACTAGTTGTAGTTTTAGATTCATTTGAAAAGGATAAAATTCCAGGTCTAGATGGGTTGTCTGTTGAGTTCTTTACAAGTTTTTATGATTTGGTGGAGGACTTAATGAGAGTTTTGGAAGAATTCAAGAGAAATGGTAAAGTTTTAGGGGCCTTCAATTCCAATTTTTTAACATTAATTCCAAACAAGAATACCCTTGAGTCCCTTGATTAGTTGAGGATTATTTCTTTGTATAATTATGTTTATAAAATTATTTATATTATTCTAGTAGTCACAGTTAAAAATGTTTTCTCTATAGCGATTTCACAAGCGAAATTTGGGTTCTTAGATAGGAGATAGATTCATTAACAAAAAATGGCTATCATGAGGGTTTGCACACAACAAAAACCAAAAACTGTCCAAAAATTTACATTTATTGAAGGCATGCAATAGGACTATTTCAATTTATCTTAGGTTGATTCTACTTCATGTTGGTTTCTACCTTCTAGTGGTGAATTGATATATGAGTTTTATTTCTTTGGTCTCCTTTGTTAATCTTTTCAATGGTTATGCCTCAAAACTATTTAAACCCACAAGTAGGATGAGACACGACTATCCTCTTTCACCCTTTCTTTTCTTACTTGTGGCTAAATGTTTGAGTAGAGCCATCATAGATATGAAAAGGTCAACAATTGTTATTAGTGAAAGAATTGGCAGGGTTGTATTTCTAACTCATTTGTTTTTTGTTGATGATGTATTCCTTTTTACAAATGGATATGTTAGGGAAGTCATAAAATTGTAGGATATTTTGGAGTCTACAACATTGATACATGTATGGAGGAAGAATTTGGGATCTTGATGATAATTTTTTTCTTTTTTATTCAATTCAATGTCAATAACGGGTTTAAATATTTGGTATTAATTTTAAAGACAAATGGAAATGGGAAAATGGATTGGGGCTAGTTGTTGGAAAGGATAGAAAGCATAATTCATATTTGGTGCAATTGATGGTTATCAAGGGGGGTGAGATTGAACTTAGTCAAAGCTATGTTGGAAGCAACCCAAATGTTTTGGTACTCTTTTTCATTTATTCCAAAAAGAGTAATAGAGAAAATAAGGAAAATGTGTTTTAAGTTCCTAGGGGGGGGGGTGGGTGGAATGAAAGTAAAGGCATTTCCCTAGTTAAGTGGTAGGTAATAGCCTTGGAAAAAGAGTAGGGGGGATAGGGGTTGAAGCTAGATAAAATAAGGAAACCTTTTTTTAAGTTCCTAAGGGGAGGGAAAAATGAAAGTAAAGGCATTGCGCTAGTTAAGTGGTAGGTGATAGCCTTGGAAAAAGAGTATGGGGGGTAGGGGTTGAAGAAAATTCACTTGTTTGGTAAGTCATTAGAAAAAAATATTGTGTGGAATATCCTTACAAAACAAAATCCATGGAGGTATAGTATAGAGAAAAAGTATATAATCTCAGGGTCATTTATAGATTGGATCATAAATATGAGGAAAATTATTCAAAATGTATCCATTCATTGGAAGGTATTAGTGTTGGGATTTCCAATGATTAGGTATCACTTGGCCTAGAAGGTAGGGAATGGTGTGCAAATTAGACTAGGAGTTGAATTTTTGTTGGGGTGTGGAGAGAGTCAAATTACCTATAGAAATGATAACCTCCATTCAAGGAAGGGATATTTTTACCCTAAACCAAATCGAGGATCAAAATTAAACAAATGTTTGGAAACAAGGTTGGAGGAGTGCACAAGATATAAGCATATATGGAGTCTAGGTATATTTATGGAACTCATACTTGAAGGAACTGAAAAATGGTCACATTAGAATAAAATATGAAAAGGACACAATGGCATGGGAAATAAAAGAATCATTGGGGGTTTATACTGTGTGATTGGGATATGAATCCATGTTTGATTTAGAGCACCAAGAGCCAATTTGGTGGTGGAGTAAAGTTTGGAAACTAAACACATTGAATAAGTCTTAAATATTTTTATGGATAGATTTGAAGAATAAAGCATTGACCTAGAAAATAATGAAGAAAAGGAACAAGCATGGTTTAGGAATTTTCATGTTGTGTAGAAAGGAAGAAGAAACTATCTCCCATTTGGTAATTAAGTTTTCTTTTTCATAGTAGGTGTTGGAGCTGCCTTTTTCAACTTGGTTAAATATAATTCTTTAAAGTCAAATGTTGGTCTTTAAGTTCTTTTTCACTTCGTGACACCTACAAACTAAAGTTTTCAGTAGTCCCGACATGCGAAATAGCGAAGGATGTTATGATTCACAAGTTACCACTTTTTATCGTTAAACGAAAGTTTTTACTTTTCATACCTCAGAATATCGCTCTTTGGGAGTTACAAGTCACAGGATTTACAAGCCCCGATGTGTGAGGTTGCAAAAAGTTTTAAAAAGCTTACCTCTGGTGAAAGCCGAGAGTAAAATTCTTTAAACCCCAGTCAAGTGTTGTCGGGATTTAGCGTCTCGACGTTCACTCTCTCCTAAAACATTACCATCATAACTTCGAAAGATGAAGCCGCGAGACTTTTACATAAGTAACCCAGGTTAGTGTCAGGGGTGATTAATTTTGACCATGGTTAAAATCTCTCGAGATTTCGCGACTCAGCATACGTTCCTCCCATAAGCTATACCTTCGAAACCTCAAGTGGCGAAGTCGCGATATCACTCAAACATAATTAATTAAAACACTTAATCTGGTTTACCTTCTGGTTTAAATAAATCACATTATAATGATATCGAGATTTCGCGACTCGGCTAGCGCTCCTCCCAGAAACTATACTCTCGAAACCCCAAGTCGCGAAGTCACGATATAAATTAAAACATGATTAATTAAACACTTAATCCTAGTTACGTCCTTGCTTATCTAAATCTAATCATCGCGATCTTGGGTTTTAGAGGCTCGAAAGGTTAGAGTGAAAAATCCCGATACGGCAAACGTCAAAAGGTTGATTAAAGTTTAAGTAAGCTTAATAAAAAAAGGCTAAGCCAGCTTAATTAGTGTTCAATACAAATAATAGTATGCACAGTCTACGAGGTAATTTTAAATTTTCCTTGCACCAACTTGTGTCATGAACCGCCGAAATTTATGGCATTAATTGGAAATGAGGCGAAATGACAAGTAAAGATAGTGTCTTTATTGCTAAATCTGTCTCTAAATATGATTTGACCATTCTGTTCATAAAGACACCAAATTTTTTAAATGATCGAAGATATAGATCTTTTTACTTTCTGTTCTATTCAAAAAGCTCATTTCTATCCCACGCAGATAAGTTTTTTCAACAAACTGATCTCTCTATGTCTACACATTTTTATTACAGGAGAGCTAAGTCACAATCTTCTGTCATGGCCTCGCGAAAAGCGTCCAAGGCAAGTGCTGAGATTTCGGGACAGGGCTCCGATAATGTTTCGGATACTTCACCTCAAAGCATTGATTCAGTATGAACTTGGTCATACATCCTAGAGGTTTTGCAATTAGATTTGGTGAACTACTCGGACGATTCCAGTGACAACGAGAAAGACGACTTGACTACCAAATACAAGATCGTCATCCAAGTAGAGATGCACAAAGTAGCGGCCAGGCCACGTCTTCTGACTTACTATGACATGATCTGATGGGCACTAGATCATGTAGACATCCCTACCAGAACCATCATCAGCGAGCAGAAGGTCACTGTTGGGAACTTTAGACTAGAAAACTTACAGACGATGTACAAGTTACCACCCACGTCGAACTTCACATACAATGCAGAGTTTCTAGAGTGTTTTAAACAAAAGGAATGTGAGCAATATGTGAAAAGCTTATTTGATTTGATCAAGGATTGGGTCTCACATCCAATGAAGTTCAGAGCAAATAGAAACAGAGTTTATTCCATATATTCTTTAGAACCATAGTTCAAATACATAGCGATGATGGCCTATACATTGTACGGGAGGGAGGACACCACGCATTTCTTCCTCCCATGGGTGCCTCTGATACATACAGTAGAAGAAGGTTTTTCTTTCAACTGGGCCAAACTGTTGTCAGATAGTCTGACCAGTCGGATTACAGAATATCGGACGCAGAGGGCAAGCGGGAGAGCCACCTCATTTTTTATGTCTGTATACATCATGGATGCCATCTGTTCCATGACACCTTTTCCCTTAATGAGTTGGAGCTGGGCTCCATCGGAGAATGAGCCTATCCATGTCTATCATTCTAAGATTTGGGAGGATAAGGCTTCAGATTTTATTTATGAAATCTTCAATTGGGTAATGGTACCGATGCATGTCGCCATCTTCGGTAATCCATCGCCCTGGATCTTAGATAACATTATGGCCAATTTAAGTAGGGTGGCCGACTGGTACATGGAGGAAGAGTTTTTATACCTCAAATTTTTTGGGGCTTCTGTCCCTCCACATGCTCTACCATTATTTATACCCGATAGGTTGGCCTGTTGCAAGATCGCCATGCAAACCGTGATTGGTGGCATAAGTAAAGAGCTGAAGGGGTTTTCAAAGAAGGTATGGCCACCATTCCCCATTCATTTAAACACCTATTCTTTATTATATTTTGGGCATGCAAAGGCCAAGGAAACAACCTTAGAAGATATAAAATTAGTCAATATTGAATTCAAGAAACACGATCCACAGAGGGTCGTGAGTAATCACTTAGCTAGTTGTGGCCTTAAAAGGTTTGAGCATGAGAATTCGCCACATGATGATATTTTTCGAGGCGCGAGATCATATGCCGAGGTTTTGGCTCGGATACAAGCCCTAACGCCCAAAGAGAGGGCTGATTTTTTCAAGTTCCAAGAACATAGGTGGAGCTGCCTTCCCCCAGTATTACCGGGCGAGGATCCAATGACCGTAGAGGTGTAGAAAACAAAGGCCAAAGTCTCCAAAGATTCAACACCCGACCAAGAAGAACAACAGGATAAAGAAGAGCAAGCTGGGGGCCCAAAACAGGAAGCCAAGGCTTCTGATCCTCCAAGTGAGCCAACTTCAGTTGTTACTCCAGGGAAATCATCTAAACAGGTCAATAATCCCATTGTTTATGTTACTCCCCTACAGTCGACAAAAGGAATACCAGACGCAGGTTGGATTTTTGGTGAAAAATTAGCACCCATATCAGTGGAAGAGATACCTCCGAATGAATTCTTCTTCGATAATAAAAGAAAGGTTGTCGTGAGACAAGAACTCTACCAAGAGGCAGGTACTATATCCAAGACATTTAAAATTATAACCGATGGAAGAACCATGAAGAAAGAATAATTTGCAACCCAAATAGTAGGAACATTGGGTTCTTTCGTTACGGCAAACCAATATTTTGTCGGGACCTTAAAAGATCAGCTAAAGCAAAAAAAATCGTCTAATCAAGACATTAGAAGTGAAACTAGCTACAACAGAGGCTGCTACCAAAGATCAGGCGAATGCAACTTTGGAACAAGCTAGAATAGATGATCAAAATGAAATCGAGCGGCTCAAAGCTGATCTCGAACAGTCACAACTGATTGTTCAAACAAGTCAGATACATATAGTCCAGCAAGGAGAATTGATAGAGCAACTTCAGGCCAAATTAGAGTTAGCCGAAAGCTAGGTAATCGATATCGGGATATTTCAATCCCAAGCAATAGAAACCAGAAAAAGGTTATCGGCGGTGCAGCAAGGTCTACTTGTTAAAGTAAAAATGATTCAAAGTAGTTGCCAACTCATTGATAAGATATTGGAGAACCTCTCTCTCAGAGAAAGGGAAGTCGGAGCGGCTCAGGTTATGTTCTAGGAGTCTATTATACCCACGACGAGAAAGGAAATAAGTAGTAGTTCCAGTTTTCCCATCTCAGAGCAGACTAGGTGCAATATCTTGTTGAAAGAATGGGAGCGAAATATATCTGAAGGTAGACAACAAGCTAAAGAGATAAGAAAATCTTGTGAAGAAACTTTTGGTTTGTTAGATGGGATGTGGTTGGGTTTTGATGGTAAAAGTCGCATTGAGATACTGGGTCGGATCAATACAGCCAAATATCTGTTAAATATAAAGGAAAGTGAAGAAAGAGAATTAGCCAAAATTTCACAAAAAACCCAGACATACATAGTTCAAATAGATAAATGGCTAATTAAACCAAGTATATTATTATGTTCTATCAGCGCCAAAGACCAACAGGTGGAAGGAAGGTTGCCACGATTGGTGAAAGAATGTTATATTTTTGAGGCCAATAACCAAGCATAACCTTCTAAGATGATATCATAGTTGGTAGAGAAGTGCATTATTTGCACAAAGCAGGCGAAGAGGCAGGTTTCCGGTACCAAATGAGGACAGAGATAAATAAACAAAACGTTTTAACTCCTTTGATTGTAACCAAAAACCTCTGGAACGATTGAGATTCTAGCATATAAAATCTGTATAAATATACATTTTGTAGAAGGAAACCTGGCTGGACCTTTTTGGTCGATTGTAATAGAGGCTATCTTCTTTTTGAATTAATACAAAGCAATCTGAAGAATCCTGATTCCGTCATGACTGTGCTATGAGTTTGTTCTCTTTGTTATTCATATTCAATTTTATTTCGCTTATATACATCTGATGAATGTTGCATTGCAATTTAGTAAAACTTCTACTGTGGTGGTTAAATTCTATTCATTTATATCGTTTACAGTTTTTCCTCTGTATTGGCTAACAACAAATACAAGACCTATGAACCTTTAAGTGGTCATATTTTATACTTCGTCAGATTCCTTCTTAGTCTATTTTCTTCCTCTATTTAAGGAGTGAGATTCTCCCTTGATAGGAGCCTTACTTTATAAACAGCTAAATGTTTTTCTCATATTTCACACACTTTTTATTTCAAATATAACACAGTTACAGAAAAAAGCCTTTGGTTTGCATTTTGTTCTTAACATTAATTTCAAAGTTCTCTTTATAAGATCAAATTGATACAGCATAAAAAACCTTCAGATTTCTTTTAAATTTTTCTATTCCTCTATGACTATCCCCGTTGTAAGACAACCTAATATTGAACCCGGTTTATTGGACCAAACCCATATTGCTTTAAATATTTTTGATACTATACTTAAAACAACCACCACCTGGGTAGAACGTGAACGTTCATGGGTTGCAATCGAACGGGATATAAACATCCAGGAACAGTTGGAAGTTAGACAACGACAACCTAGAAATTAACCCTAGCTTCCTTTCCCAAAGTTATACTCTCCTCCATTTTTACACTTTACTAACTTTCGGATGCCTAGACACTGTACTTTTTAAATCCTTAAGTACAGACTCTGGAACAACATCTTTTTTGGCGCCGTTGCCGGGGACGAAGTTACGAAACATTTTCCCTGGGAATAACGACATTCTTGTAAGTTTCAACCTTTGATAGTGAACAAAGAGTGAACATCCTTTTAAGGATTTTCTTATCTTTCACTTGGCGACTCCACATTTAAATAAGCTGGCATCCGGTCGAAGGAATACCAGACTAAACCCAGAAGGCAAACAGACTACTCATGTTTTCGATCCCAAAAAAATACTGAAAACTAGAGGTTCCCTTAAGCCAACTACTACAGTCTACCATCTTAAGTACCCACAAACCAAGATCAAGGGTTCATTTGAACCTTCAACTTTGTACAGTTCCCCTCATGAAACCATCAATCCGATTTTATCTCTCTCTGAGGCTAAGAGTGAAGCTCATTCGATAACCTCTGATATATACAGAGATAAAAGCCCTGTAGTGGGTTTATCAGAGATCGATATCCCGCCAACTTTTCAATTAGATCTCTCAACCTCACCAAATCTCAGAGAGTATACCTTACACTTAGATTACACCCCCGCAAGTTCCCCTAATTACATTTCTTGTAAATCTGAAGAGCCAAGTCCCCGCACCACTTATCACCCATCTTTGGCCTTCCCGTCTCATGAAGAAGCTAAAGATTTTCTTTTAGTGTTCTAGAACCCTCTATACAATACACCATTTCCTTATCCAGTAGTACCAATGGCGGCCGCTGGAGGAGGAGGTGGAGGGGTTTTCGGAGGTGGAGGAGTTTTAGGAGGTGGTGGGGCTCTAGGAGGAGGAGCAGGAGGCCAAGGGCCTCTCCCTCCTCCTAGAGTTTTCGCTAAAGTGGGTGCAAGATATGCTCCTTT
>WSFP011562733.1:0-10983 GCA_009831015.1 Picea engelmannii
AACCTTTCTATGATAAAAGAAATCCAAGTATGGGGAATGTCTCCCTCATTGAGAGGAAGTATTGATTTTTTTCAAATTTAAGAAGTCATTCTCCACAAGGAATTACAAGAAGACCCATAGGACCATTAAAGAAACCATGGGAAGAAATTAAATACTCGGGAAGAGAAGTCAGCCCCACCAGTTAAAGACAAAAAATAATAAAGTAAAATTGAAGACCCAGAATGAGAAGTCAGCCCCACAGACAAATATAGGCATCTGGATTAGTACAAATACAGGTCAGATCATTTAATTTGGATATATAGACACAACTCTCCTTATGTGGTGTGCACTAGGCATTTATCAACTGCAGTTATGGTAAATTCACTATATATTGGAGTTTTGGTTATCTTGGTGAGTGTGCCACACTTGGAGAGGCACTAGACTTGGAGAATCTCTCTCCTGATTGTATCTTTCCTATTCTAGTGAGACACTAGCTCTTGTAGATGTTAGGCTTGGGGAGGATCTTCTCTGTATGGAATTTTTATCTGGTGATGGTGATGTATTGGTAATATCTTGGACTGAATTCTTCTATAAGAAAGGTTTTTGGGTTTTCTCTCAAGGTTGGGTTTCCTAGGATAAACTCTTGTGTTCTTGTGTCTACTATGCATGGTTAATATTTCTAGATCTTGTTATTTCCATTGAATTTTTATAGTTTATATTTTCAGTGTATAGTTATTCTATGATAATTGTGGCATGAAAGTGAATCTTGTTTTTGAAATCATAAGGCAATAACTATCAATATCCGAGAATTAGAAAAATCAACACCATGTTGTAAAATGTTATATCGATAGTAGTGCCTCCTATTGGTAATAATAGAAAGAAGTGTAAATAACATCAAGTAGGAGAAAAGAGTTTTATTGTGGAGATACACTAAATACTCTCAGACATGAACCATACATTCCAGTGGTCATGAGCTTACAAGTACTACAATTCCCTTCCTCCCACCAAGAATAAAACAAGTCAGGTATGGATGTTAAAAACCAAATACTTGCATATAGAAAGACCGCAAATATTCAAAGACAATATAGAAGAAACCACACTTTATTATAAGAAAACCCTTGAGGTAGGGAAACACCATACAATGGATCCTATTATGGAAGGGACCATCTCCTTTTCACTTGCCTCTTTGAGGGGGAAACCTCATAATGAGCTTCAGATCCAAATAAAATACTTGTCAACTTGTCTCATTACATTTCTTGAACCCCTTTATATAGTGCTATGAACCACCTAAGAACATTCTAGAGGAGGAACATTCTAGAAGTAGAACTTTCTAGCAAGTCCTCTTACATTTATTATATCTATGCTAATATATCTAACTACCATAGTAGACCTTATTTAATAATACAGTGGACCTATTCCACCTTACATTGAATGGCCTAAACTATTATCACTATGGGCCCTTTGCCCCCCCCCACTACCTCTCTAGATACACTAGATAAGTGAGGACCATAGTGATAAAGTAGACTAGAGAACCAAGGTCCCATGTACAAATGAAAGCCACCATGCTGAAGTAGTCCAACTTCCATTGTAAACTAGGGTCTCATGTCCAAGTGCTCATGTAAACTCCACGCAAAAGATATCGGAACCTAATAACCAAATGAAAATGATGCTCCAAATACTAACACTTGTCACGTGGATCCAAATAAGAAGATCCATACATATAGTGGGAAAGGGTCGTAGCTACATCTAAAAGGAATAATACCATTGTAGAATATGTAGGTTCGACACGGGTAGTCATAACTGGCTCCTGATTTGTCACATTGATGTTCTCTATAGAAGATGGAGTAGAGTCATCAAATAAATAGTTATCATCGCAAAAATGATAATTTTATGTATAAAAATCATCACAATCATCCTCAAATTCATACCAAGCATATGTTTCTTGATTGTATTCATCCTTGATGGATTTTATAATATATATTTCTTCCCATGCAAGTTTGGATTCTTGAATATATTTCTCCTGAAGATTTTGCATGCCAACTTTGAACTCTTGAATTGTTGTCTTGATGTCTTCCATTATTTGAGAGCGAATATCCATTGGAAACACCACATATAATATACCAAAATAAATCTCTTAAAATTATTTATCCAATGAAAGTAATCTGATAGCAATCTGAGCACCAGATGAAAATTTATGAACTCTGTAGTCTCGTCGTCATCACGAAAACCCTAAAAAATGGTTGATTTTAAATTGATGATATATTCACTTCCATATCTTTGATTTGGATGATTTTGTTTTTTGAAATTGGGTGAAATTGTGAGAGGATCTCAGATATACAATTGTTTTTTAGGAAAATTCAACTCCAAGTGCTATAGAAATAAGAAAAAGCGCGTAGTCGTCTGCAGAAAAACCCTGAAAAATCAATATATTTTAAAATGATGATATCTTCACTTTCCAAACTCCGATTCAGACGACTTTTTTTAAAATAGGTTGTTTTTACAATAGGGACTCAGATATACAACCAATTCCTACAAATTCCACACATAAAAAAATAAAAAAACAATTGCCCACAATTCCTACCAAGGAAAGTGCTCTGATACCACTTGTTAAGAACCAAATACTTGCATAAATAAACACCACAAATATTTAGAGACAATATAGAATAAACGACACTTTATTATAAGAAAACCCTTGAGATAGGGCAACACCATACAATGGATCCTATTATGGAAAGGATCCTCTCCTTTTCACTTGCCTCTTTGAGGGGGAAAACTCCTAATGAGATTCAGCTACAAATATAATACTTCTCAAATTGTCTCATTACATTTCTTGAATCCATTTATATAGTGATACCAACCACCTAAGAACATTATAGAGGAGGAACCTTCTAGTAAGTCCTCTTACATTTATTATGTCTATACTAATATATCTAACTACCATAGTGGGCCTTATTTAATAATATGGTGGTCCTAGTCCATCTTACATTGAATGACCTCCACTATTATCACTATGGGCCATGAACGTGCAGGTCAATTTTACCAAATGATCCTAAAGGAATTTGAATGTGTTGAGGGTTTCGACCTTAATGACTTATGTACTACACATATGTCCCTGGTGGGATATTCCTCTTATTTCACTAAGATTGAATTGTTTAAAGAAGGAGGAGGGGACAATTTAAATCTCCCAGAGACCTCAATTAGTGAGGCTCTGAATGATATAGAAGAATTATCCAGCACTAATGAGTGTTATCGACAACAAGGTAGATAAGTAACAAATAAAACCCCTAATTCTCTTACTGTTTATCAAAGTAATACCCTGAAGAAAAAAAAAACAAGGAGCACTAGTTTGGAAATGAGGAAAACACCTGTCAAAAACTTATATGATGGCAGTGACAACAACCCAACAAAGAAAAATATTGAAAAATCCCAAGTTGTATTCACCTCTGCTAAAATAAAAAGAAAGACCAAGAAAACAACACTAGAAATACTTGAAATTCAAGAAAGTCCCAAGGCAATGGATGTAGATGAGATTATCGAAGAACCCAGCTAGTCAAAATAGAGAATGATGGAAACCTAAGAAATTGCTTAAGATTTGGTCATTCAAGGACTAGAAATATTTGAAAAAGATTCTGTAACACTTCACCACGCAGCCTATAATCAAAATTCCAAAAAATTATAAATAGAGAAGGTAAACATGAAAAACAAGAAAATGTCTGAAAAATGGAAATTGGAAATTGATTTCCATGGGGTTGCACCTTAAAATATTGTACAGTTTCATGAGGTAACCGAAGAGGAATTAAAGGAATCCATCTGTAATATATAAAAATAAAATTTAATTTTAAAGGAAAAACTAAAGGAATTGGAGACAACTCTGATTCCAAAACCATTGTTCTTTGAGTCATTAACCACAAGTTGACCGACACTTACTTTAGAATATTCTTTAGAAAGAAAAAACACGTTAAAAGGTTCATCTGGTTTGATTTTGGAAGTAAGAAAGTATGTTGGAGATGGAATTCAAAAAAGGATAGACTTAATCCAAGAAATATGGGGGCTTGCACAGAGCTCCACCAACTTTTCAATGAGGATTATGCATTTCAAAGAATATCTCCAAAAAGATTTGGAAAACGAGGAAGCATTTTACAAGGATGTTGTGGGAAAATTTTTGGCTAAATTTTCAAGTGTAAGTGATACACACAAAAGAGAACAAAACCTTCCTTCTACAATTCAGATGAAGCAAATCAACGTTTATTAGTTGAAAATAATTAAAACTTTAAGATAAATGATAAATGAGCTAGATACTGTGAAAAGTAAAAGAGGTGACATTTTCTTAAAACTTGTTGATCTTAGAAAGGAACTCAGTGGCCCAAGTTTATTAATGGACACAATACTTTTATCCAACAACTTGAAGTATTAAAATTTTCATGGGAAAATGAGTTCACTAACTCAATAGAATTTTCCAAAGATGAAATTGAAAGGTGGTTGTTGTGATATGTTAACAAGAATGATGACATTGACGACATGTTGCACCAATTAGGTATTGACCTAAGAGAAATGGATAATGAGTTGTTCGAGATAAAGACCAAACATGAGATCATGGTGGCTTGTTTTCGCGTACAACAAACTCCCAAATTTGTGTTTAATGATTAATAAGAAAATTTGGGCCCCATAATTTTTTGAGAGTTTATTTTGAAATGATTGAATTTATAACAATCTTTTGTGAGTATCAAGGTTTGGCAGTGAAACTTTTTACATGTTTTGATCCCTGGTTTCAATTAACTAGACATTCGATCTTTTGAATTCGAAATAATTTCAATTTCATATTGTGTTATATGATGATTTTTGTTTCCTATATGATTTGAACTATTGATTCAGTCACAAGGATAATTTCACAACTCTCATTGCTCATTACATTCAGAATTTTGACTTCATGATTATGTTTATATTGCAGATTGAGTGTTTAATGTTGGCTTCAAAATTTCCTTGGCTTGTAAACACTTAAGTTTTCTTTTCAATGGGTCAAGCTCTAAGATTTCGTGGGTGTTGATAGTTAGGATTTTTAATTATTTGGTTTTGTTTATATTATAAATGGAGAGTTTGATATGGGCTATATTATTAATTGGATTTGAGAACTGTTTGCTCTATCTTTAATTATTGTAATTAAATGCTCATCTCCTATCCTAAAACTAATGAACATTACCATTTTAAAATTCATCATATACCATGTGCACTGGGAAGTGTTATTCCCTAAAGCTGCACTTGACTGTGAGAAGGAAAGCTAGGGCATCATCAAGCTATTGCAATAGTTTTATGAATAAGATTTATAATCAATTTTTTTAAATGGTTTGAAGGTTGGGTCAAGGATAATGGGAAGTATCAATCTCAAATAAGTAAGAGAAAATCACATCTCACAGACTTAGTAAATGGTAGTCAATCCAATAATTAGATGGAAAAAGTAATATGAAAGATAAAGAAGTGCGTAAGATTTCAATTTGTCTACTTACATATGAAACTCTTGATCGTAAATATCATTTAAGAAGCAAGAGGAAAGTACTTGAAAACAAATTTGATTATGAACAAGGAAACAGTAAAGTATTCACTAGCTTACTCACAACCAAGATACATCATATTCTTTGCAATAGATTAACATGAATTCAAGTAAGAAAAAGATATAAACATAGACAAGAATAGAAATATAACCAACAGATAGCCTTTTCCATTTAGTATCAAAATTAAATAGTTCATTGTCTTACAATATTTTCTAAAAAATGGTCAATAGCTCCCCACCAATTCAACCCTTAATTTTGTCAATCGGATCTCTTTTTAAACACCACAATTAGTTTCTTGAGATCGTACGTTTTATATTACAGTTTAGATAAGATCATATCCCATGGATAACATTTAGGAGATATATCCTCATATAGATAATCCAAATCTCTATAACCTGGTCCTTAGATACTCAATCTCGAATATAGACTAGTTTATGATCTTATGAGATATTTAGATCTCACAAAACATGGAGTAAATCTGATCATGAGCTGGTCCACCTGAAGAATAGAAAATCCTTCTTGTGATGAGAAAAACATTTACGTATCAGAAATACCTTGCCACTGTGTAGCTCATAATAATAGAATAGGTATTGTGGTATTCATCAAAAAGTCAAAAAATGTAGGATGCCTCTTTGAAACCTTCATTGTATGATAGTGGAAGAATATTTGGTCTTCCTTTGTTCCAACTTGGTTTTCAAAACCACATTATGCCAATACAATTTGATATTTTCCTTTCTTACCTCTTTGAGCAAGACCTGTTGATCCTTCTTCTTCTTTTTGAGCTTCTGCAACTTTTGATGTTGCTTAGCATTCCAATGTTCCACCATAGACTTCTCTTGATTTAGTTGCATGATAATGGTGTGTAATTCTCTTATCCTATCTTTTCCATCTCTCATTTCCATTCTGAATTATGGATGTTCTTCAACTGGAGTAGGTCGATTCAGATCAATAAAAAATATGGGATTTTTGAATTTGAATTCATTTTTATGATCTTTTGAAGATGAACCACCAACAATTTATTCATATTCAACACTTTCTGTCATTTTCATCTCCTAAAAATATTGCAGCTCCTTTTTCTTTGGAAAATAATTGAATTCTGGTTTGATCTCAACATCCACTAGATCATCTTCTAGATCTGTTGAATGGCCCTTTTTCAGAGAGGACTTGGGTAAAGTTTTGGATTTTAAACTTAGATTTTTGGCTACTCTAGTCACATGCCTCATTGAATGCTCTGCTACTTGTTTACCCTTCTCACATTTTCTTTGTTTCTCCATAGTACCATGATCATAATATTCATATTTAGGTTCTATTTTAATTTATAGGTGACTATCCCTTTTCCTTCCCTACACTTTCCACCATGTCATCATCAATGAAAATTACATCGTCTATATTAATAGAAGGATTGAATAGAGCCTTTGAATTCAATCTCAACTTATTGGTTTCCCTAGTCTTAGATTTGCTAGGATAGTTCATGACTAGTTTATCCTTTATTTTCTTGCTCAATTTATTATTTTTATCATCTGCAACAGGTTCCTCTTGTTTCTGCATGGTCTTTCTATGATTTTTTTTTTTGATCCTCTAATATGGATTTCCCTGTAGTCCTCGGGATCCTTTTTTGGAACAAGCAACTCATCTTGAGATTGAAAATCCACTTCTACCTATGTCTTTTGTTTCTTTTTATATGTTCTGGTGATCTTTGCTACATGGCCAACTTTATTCGAATATTTTGTTTCTTGCTGTAACACCAAATTTATTTTGTTGGATCAAGTCACTCTGGCTACAGGGGAACTTTATTTCACTGTAACAGTAGGGGTTTTAAAAACCTTCTTTTATTTTTTAGATTTATGTTTAGGAGAAATTTTATGCTTAGGTTTTTGTTCTTGAAGTTCAAGAGACTCAATTAACTAGTCCCAAGCGCGATGGACTTCTCCCAAAGCATACATGACGAGGGTTTTAATCAGTCTTTGGTGAAAAAGACTCTTAATAGTAGTTGCAGAGTGAGATTGTATCATTTTAGACATTTTTGACAAGTTTTTTAATAAAAAGAAAAGCAAACAAAGAGGGATATCACCATTTAAATGCATCAACAACCTAATTTGATAAAGATGGACAAGGGAAAATCGTCCTTCACGTGTAATGTACATACGAATCACCATTAAAGCAGTCTACCACTCTTTTTTCATCCATCTCTGTGGGATACCCTAACTCCAGTTAGGGTCTTGGAATTCTGGGAGTAAAAATTGTTGAAATGTACACTTGACACTGAGAGGGGGGGTGAATCAGTGTCACAAAACTTTGGACAATTTTCCTCTTTTCATAAATTAATTGAAGAACATATATTTATTACATATATTTTCCAATTCTGTTGAGGGGTCCTAAGTCCCTTTAACTCAACAGTAGGAACCAAACCCAGCACCGAGGCCCAATTAGACTCTGCAGCATTTGATAGTGGAATGGTTATCTAGATACTGTGATCTGGTCAATTAATCGATGGGTTTTATGTAGTGGTTTACAGAATATCTTCTCACGAAAAATCCTCCTTCAGTTTGAACGTTCTCTTTTTTGTATTTTCTCTTATAGGTGGGTCTGATACAAGATAGGTGTTGGTATAAACCAATTGGGTAACAAAGGGGGGAAAACTTAACTACTGAAGAAGGCTGAGCTTGGGATAACCCTCATGCTCAAGCATGTAGACAATGATTCTTACACCTACGACAAGCCTAGTACTAATACATCAATTTGTTGGTATTCCAATTATTGACTGAGATACAATTATCAGAAGAGAGCATACATGCAATAAAATGACGAAAAGAAAAATAGTTTCTTTATCTCTGATCACTAATCACACATTAACCCAACGATTTGTTTTACATCATTAGAGACAAGAATTATAAAAATATTGAATCAGATAACTTATCAATAGATTCAAAAACCCTTACTTGTTACAACATCCATTCATGAGACAAAGTTGAAAGTAATTCCTCCTTAGATCCAATCACACACGCTTTTGATCAAAACAAAAGTTTGTCTCCGGTCCTAAACATGACTTCTCAATTAAGGTAGTTTATAAATAGTTCTTTACAATTCCAAAAATGAGGGTCTTTGCCAAAACCATCGACCTCTTCTAACAGGTCGATCCTCTTATTTATAACAAATTATTAACTAAAAATAACTATCAAAAGTGCAAGTTAAGTAAAACAAAATATCACCACATGGTGATTTCAACTCTCAATCTTCTAAGAGTCATCAAATGGTTTCACTTGAGTGGATGAATCTTCTCATAAATTGACCATTTGACGAAGAGTTCCTCTCATGTGTTGGCATACAGGAATCTTTGTTGGTCCATTGGGGCCAAAAGGATCACCTTTATCTCTACTACTTGTTCTCGATACTTGACTACTTTAACACTTAAATGTTGTAACAGTGTCTGAGCCTCGATCGAGTGCTCCATGAACTGTTGTACTTGACCTGGCACCATGTTCGCCACCTTTTCTATCTCCGCAGTCCATGATGAGTATTGTTCTGCATGTAATTTGACTATGTCATGCAAGTCGAAAAAGTCCTTGGGTGTGTCGAATTCTGGGATATCGATGTCTCTCATCACCCGATTGATCTTGGTCCAGATCCTTTCACAATCGGTCCATTTCTCTTGGATCTCCTAATGAGGTTCTTGGGCCATTTTCAGACAGTATTCGGACGACTTCCTTATATGGTCGATGTTGTTGTCCCTTAGCACCCGAATGTCGTGCTCTTCGGTGTCTCGGCCCTTTTGAACCGCGCTTATGTAATCAATTCTCTCATCCTCTTGGTGGGCATTCTCATACAATATTTCCATGTCTTTGCATGTTTCTAGCGCCATCAGGGTGTCTTCCTGGAAATCGGCTATCCCTGCAATGAAAAGGTGTCGCTCACTCATGAATTTGTTGTAGGCATCCTGGAATTCGCTTCTCAATAATATTGTGGCCTGTGTGGAGTCTTGATAGTATTTCTCCAAATGGCACAGATGCTCCAACTCCTTTAGTGTAGCGACCAAATCCTCTTCATCCTTCCTCTCTCTATCCAGGGTGGCATCTGTGATTGACATCCCTGCACCGATAAGCTCAAACGTCTTTGCATGTTCTGTGTTGATCAATTTCTCCTCTGTGGTGATGAGGATGGAACTGTCCAAAATAAGCCTCCTCTTTTTAGTGGTTCTCTTCATGATGGCTTTCCTCTTTCGGTCATAGGCGATGGATTGTATGTCGGTGACCTCATCCACAGGTTCGGGGATTTGTTTCTCTCCCCAATTAAGAGTGTTTCCCAGGCTCCCGATGGTGTATATTTTTTCAAGACTGGGTTCCTGAACCTATTCTATATGTCCCGATGACTCAGCCTCTGGTTGTTTCTCATCGAGTGGTAAAGTACTGGTCAAAATTGAGGAATTAGGCACAGGTTTGGTAATTACTTGGTGATCAGTTGTCGGTGTGTCAATTTCCTTTTGTGGAATTTCTCCTTCTTGTTCACCCGATCCTAGCTCATCCTTCGAGATGTCCATTGGGGTTCCCGATGTATCAAGTAGCTCAGTGTCTAAGACACTTTCGACCTCCTGTTTTCTCTGTGGAAGGCTTTGAATTGAAGCATCGAGATCTGGGGAAGATACTTTCCCAAGTTCCTTTTCCACTGTAATCTGCACCTGAGCCACAAGGGAAACCTCCAGACTCTCCTCCTCATCATAGATAGTTATTAAGTCATGCAAGGGGTTTGGTGCACTAGTTCTAACTAGTGTCCTTGATATCTTAGGCTGAGTTGAAATTCCCTTGTGTGATCTGATCTGTGGTGGTGGGCTTTCAGGATTTTTTGGCCCGGTGATTCCTTCAAGTTGTATCGGCTCTGAGCCGCTTGGCTCTCCTCACCTTTTGATTGGGTAGTCGGCAGGAACCCTCATCACCTCTATGAGATCTGGGTCATTCTGCAACTAATCAATGACTCTCTATGCCTCTTCCATAAGGATCAATCCCCTTGTCTATGCTTCTAGTGTCAAGAAAAAACCCCTTCTCTATGCCTTTGTTGCTTCTGTCTCTCTGATTTATTCCCTGGCTCTGAGGGCCTCTTGATCTGACCGCTCTATTGTTTCCACCTGTTCACCCATGCTCATGGCCTTGAACCTGGTCATGTTTGGGTTGTCCATCCTCTGCACCACATCGTCCTAGTCCTGGGCATTCTCTATGAAGATCTTGTCCTCAAACTTATCATGAGAATAAGTGCAAGATACCAGATATATAAAATATGAAGAACATAAATGAAATGCTAGAAATGACTGAATAACAGTAAAATAACCAGCATAATCTTCACAATACACAGAAATGATATACGAAATAGCAACAGAAATAACACTTTGAATCAGATAGCAATGTTCACAGGCCTCTTCGAGGGGGCAACCTCCAGTTGAGCAGCGCTCTGTTACAATAATATCCAAGCT
>WSFP011562734.1:0-10983 GCA_009831015.1 Picea engelmannii
TTTTCTATGACTCTCTCCACCACACATTTGCACTAATTTTCGAAGCCAAGATCAACAGGAGAATCCATGACATTTTCTTTTGCATTTGTTAACTTTTTTATAGCATCCAAAGTGTCATCCTTATTGTTACACACTATTTTTGTAAGAGCTATGACCATTAATGATGTGAACCTACCCTTTGTCATTCGAAGGATTATTTCCTTAATCCCCGAAGAAGATGGAAGAAAAACCTTTCCTAGAGAGATGAAAGTATGGAAATTTCCTTTGAAAACCTTAATTTATGAAGGTGTCTCACTCTGCTACACTACAAAATGTGACAACCTTAAGTGTCGCATGTTGCAACACAGTAGCCTATGACAATGTCACATGTTTCTTGTTCATAGGGTGCGACATTGTTCGTACGAAGGAAAACAAAAGAAATTTGTGAAGTTTCTAGAATAGAAGCTTCGAGGATGAGGTGTCCTCCGATCGGTTTGGATCTCACTCATTTTCCTAATTTTGTGAGATCCTAACCTCTCATCCTAACCTTCTCATCCCTTCTTTTTCAAATCTATAAAAGGAAGCATCTCTCATGAATAAAGATAATCAATTAATGGGTCAGTCAATGAATCAATCATGGATATTGGTCAATCATGGATTTATCTTTTTATTTGTTAAGGTGACTTTTGACCTCGATGGGTTGGTATAAAATCTATGGTGTTCCAACTCATAGAAGAAAAAGGTGTGTGCTGGAGCAAGGAATCATTGGGAGGGACTTCACAACATCAAGGCTCTAGTTGTAATCTCTTCCATCATGATTAATACAACAATATATGTTCTTTCCCACAAATACTATCCATTTTTGGTTATGTTTGTTGCATTTCTCCTTGATCATTTGCATAGGTTTTATCAATTTATACTTTTGTTGCTTTCATTCTTGTTGGCTTGTGTTTTCTTACAGGTTATCACCCACAAGTATTAAGATGGTGCTGGAAACTACAAATAGCGAGGACAACTGTCGATAAAAAGGTGTGAGCTCTTGATAGCTAGTAGTTTTGATTACATAACCTAGGGAAAGTTATATGTTTTGTCTTGTGTTTTTCTTGTCTTGGTTTTCAAGTCTAGGGAGATCAGTTTGTGTTTGCATAGACCGATTTGTCCGACAAAACTTATCATTTTCTTCCATCTCTCATTTATACAAAATGTCCACATGGGCACCCTCCAAGGCGAACAACAAGGCTAGACCAATATCTGAGTCCTCGATTGTGATCAAAGCCACTCATCGTTGTAAAATCCCTATATTAATGAATTCCATTGGTTAGAATATTATAACAGATATGATGGGGTGAATCATGAACATAATGTAACATCCTGCTCTTGCGTGCACTCGATGTGACTTATTCTTGTGGACACTTGTGTGCAAGTGATCCGGTTCACTATATAATTGACTGATTTGATTATGGAGCATGATGATGTTTGTGGATTTGATGATATGTTATTTTATGATATTTATATCGACAAGTGCTATTGAATTTTTTCCTGAGTGTGCAGGACTCTGGATGTTTGAGGATGTCAATGGAAGCAATGGATCTCCTTGGACTCTAGATCGAGTCAGGGAGCGAACGGTTATTGTTTGAATGTTTTGATATTACATATGTGACATATGACTAGATATTATGATGTTGATTTTTATCTTTGACACGTTTCATTGATGGATGCAGGCTAACAATAGATTGCTAACCAAACTGACATTAGGACTAAAGGGGTCATGCATGAAAACCATATATATTGAGGGACAGGTGTGGCAACAACCCTGCCACAACCTACTAGCATTTCTGCCATGTCTCGAACTGTAGGTTAACGATTACCTAGTTCGATGGATCCACAGTGTCATGAGGAAAGACTGTGACAGTCGCTCACGATGATTCTAAGGGGCATGCAATAAGGCAGGGTCTTTATTCCTTAGAGGCTCTTAGTCTCCCACAAGATCACCTGACGAAGTATTGGCTTCAGGGGTTTGACATCTACCAAATTCAGTCAAGAGGCGAGTGGCACTCTTGGAGAACATAGTGCGTCTTGAAGGGCACGTTGCACAAATAAAACAGAAAGAGGCGAGTGGCACCTTAGGACCTAGAAAGTTATGCCTCCTTAGGACCTAGTCGGCCTTAAAATAGATGATGTTATGAGTAAAGTTTAATAACTAATTGTTCTCTTGAAAATTGTCACCCAACCTAGTGAAATTAAAACCTAGGTCTAAGTAGAACATGTGAACAAAGAAATACTAATTAGACATGTAACAAGAAGGGGATAAAGAAAATTCAAACATTATTTATTAAAGTAAAAATTATAATGAAGGATTAAATTATTAAAAGGGTAAATTGTTGTTTATATCTAAACTTGTTAAATGTGAACTAAGAAGAAAAGGAGGAAACTTAAGAAAAAGGGGAATTTTTAACATAGTAGGGAATCTGGTCTTTGAAACCTTCTAATTGTGAACTCAACTAAGTTTTAAGAAAGGCATCAGTCATTTAAGAAATGTAAGGGAATAAAGGGACACTGGGGAGCATTTTTAGAAACTCTTTTAGGTGGGTGAGGGAAAAAGGCAAATTTAATTAATTAATAAGTTAATTTTATGGTGCAACTAAGAGATCAGGTGACATGTGTACGAGGGAGGTTTATCCTAATTAAATTTAATAAAAAGAATCTAAAGAGGGTTTGGGAAACTAATCGCTAAGAAAACTCTATAAAAAGGATGGAGGAGGAGGAGTGTGGATGATGAATGGTAGGCGTAAGGTTACACTGCCGATATTTTTCTTGACTGATTTTACCTCGTGGGAGTTGGAATTCCTAGCTTGATTAGAGAGTGGTAGCTCGACCTTGCGAGGTGACCTGGGAGATCAATTTCTTTGGTTTGTGTGCGTGGCCTCTTTGTAGCTCGAGGGGCTTAGGGGGGAGAATATTACCCCTAGTGTTGGCTGGGAGGTACCGGTGAGGTCTTCACAGTTAGCAAGCGAGGAGCTGGATGCAGCACGAGCATGGGAGAACATCTTCGCCAACGTCGTCGTTGTCGGTCACGGTATTTATTGAGCATTGTATTGTAAAATATTGAGTTGTATGTATTTCTAGTTTAGAATTTGGTTGTCACTATACGATATCTCTGGCTTTAGTTTGCAAGCTCCTGGACGATGAAATTTGTATAAAAATGGTTGATATTAGATACTATGTATGAGTGTTTTCCCAAGCTATGGTGCACACTCAACCTTAGCGATAATGAATAGGTCTTAGGCTCGCCAGTTGCAGAAGTTATACTTTAATTATGTTAAGAGCGAGGACTGTGATATGTTTAGGTGTTCAATGCACTTCCCTTCTATGTATATTGATGATTGGCGATTGCTCCATTTGTGTCTTTTGCTAAACTTGCAATAGGCTATAAATTCCATTCCCATTGATACTCCATTTTTTTAATTGGATAAGAGATTTTTATTGATAAAATTTTGCAACCATAGGATTGTATTTGCTTCCATCGCTAGGTGGTATCCAGAACGCTCATTGTTGTCCGACCTCCACTCTAATTTGCTTCTTAAAACTCTCACTTGATGCTCAATACCCTTAGCAACTTCCTTGAGATCTAAGTCCTTCAAACTACCCAGAAATCTTACCTCTGTGTTGGGAAATTGCTCAGCGTTTGAACTTCGTTTGCACAACGAATTTGGGTACTGCAAACTTGCGTTTTCCATTCCAGCTCTCTGAGGGCGGGCTTGTTCTTCTGTTCTTTTGGGGTTCTGTAACTCTGTGTTTTTTTTAAAACTTATGACTGCGTCCTTCATGCTGCGATATTGCTCTCAACGATCCATGTTTTTCCCATTGTTTGATCTTCTCTTAACACAACGATCCTCTCTTGACTGCGTTTTTTTTTGGATTTTCACTACGCCTTCTTTTACACAGTGACATTGGGTACTGCAACTCTGCGTTTTTGTTTATTTTTGTTCCAGTTCGAAGAAGTTCAATCCCTGTGATTAGAGATTTCATCCTCACCTTTAACCTGTGTCCTCTGTGTTTCCACCATTTTTTTCAACCTGTGTTTCGGACCTGGTTACTCTGCGTTTAACTTCTTACCCACAAAATTGTTACTTGTTTTTTTTCCCTTACAAAAGATCCACAAATTTGGCTCAGTACGAAGCGTTTTTCGTGCTTTTTTCCTTACCAACGATCTGTAAGGGAGCGGAGTTTCCCTGAGAAAATATCTTCCAGAGATTGCTACCAGCGAGCTTCACGTGATAACACTCCATTTTACCGCTACCACTTTCTGTGTTGACCTTCAAAACCATTACCAATAAAATATTCCAACTTTTACTGATCTATTTATGTAAAATGACGGGACTGAAGGTCAAGGTTGCAGGTAGCTCGATGGTCACCATTTCGATTCTTCTGGTGTTCATGGATGATGAATATTAACGCTGCTTCCCCTAATGAAACTTCTTGGTGTCCAAAACCTCCTTCGCAATGTCATTTTGTTGATCATTAGCAATTTTAATGAAATAAGGGCCAAGAAATATTGGGTTATTTAGACTTTTATTTGGTAGGGGAATTTTAACTTGAACCAAAAATGAGGTAGAAGCCTTAATTAAGTCTTAACTCTCATGTGAGGTATGTTCATCCTATTGAGAAAGGGTTCATAAGGTAATTGCTATAAGAGATATGTTCATCATTAGATCTCTATATTTAAAAGGTCTTCCAAGGAATTTCAATCTATATTGTGAATTTGTGTAAAGGATTTTACAAGTAGTGCAATACTAAGGAAGGAAACACGTTTTATCACATTTTTTTGATATAACTCAATATTGAGAATGTTTTTCTCAATGACTTTAAGGGCCAATGTAGTTGGATGCTATTGATGACAATTTAATGAACTTGACCTTGATAATACTATTGACTGGTTGTTGATACTCTACTTGAACTTACGTCCTTTTCCCTTTATATTTTGAGTTTATTTGTGATGATTACTATTGGTTGTTAACGATACTGGTTGAATAATGATCATGGTATGATGAAAGGGGTGAAGATACTTATAACTATTACAAGGTGTTGTTATTGATTGTGGAAGATTTAATTGCAATGATTGGTGGTAGATGTTATGTGATGATTACCTTTGCACCTCGAATCATTGACGTGTGAACGATGGATTAATTGACATTAGAACGCTTGTGCTTATGGACATCACATAATTATTGATTTTGAGACTTATGGCACAATGTCATAACCAATGGGGTTTAGAATTTTGGACTTTTATGCATTTGGATTTTATGTAGTGAATGATGAATGAACAACACTTAATGGCGTCTTGATGTATTAACGAAGAGGTAATAGTAATATTTTCTAGCCTCAATAAGGTATTAATGAATGATGGTCTACATTCTTGATTGTTCTTTTAAATTTATTAACGAATGATAGTTGTAGCCTTCAGACTGCTTGTGCAAATTGAAAATGCTATGATATTGATGAGTGTTGTGATCGATACGTCGTGCACCTTGTTAATTGATGTCTAGGATTTTTGGGTGATCGATGTGTCGACGATTTGATCATTATTATGATTCTTTAATTTCCTAAATGCGACCTTAAAAGAAAAAAAAAATTACCTGTCTTACGTTGTTTTGTTGTCGTAACGGCGGGGTCACTACACATAATCATAATCATATACATGCATGCTTGTAAGCCAGAGTAAAAACTGATGAAGGGTTTGGAGCTTATGTTCTAGACGAGGTTGCTACCTCTGTTCTTGTGCTAGAATTCGGTCACCAGGTAGATTCTTTGTGAAGCCTTTTAATGTCAATTTTTAAGGTTTACATTTTAAATATTTATTAATAGTGGCTACAAACTCTAAGTTACTGGTATGCAAAGGACACCTTTTGTGATGAATTCATGCTCATCGCCACGTTTTAATTGTCCGAGAATGACACACACAACATGACTTTGGTGGTATAAGACAACACTGCATTGGTTATCTATTTGCAAATGTGTGATCTATGCATTTGTTTATAGAAATGTGCACATTTAAAATATCGAGCTCAAGGATAAATTTAAGTTTATATATACACACACATTACCACTATAAAATATAATACTAGGATAATTTGAAGATATTTTAATTTGCTATTAAATTTATTGATTTCATAAATTGTGCATGTAGTAGATATATCTATGTATTACATCTGACAACATGCATGGTAGGACTCTGTGTGACCCTGACCTGTTGAAGAATACTAAATGATACACATATTTAGCAAGACTCTCTTAAGGATTGTGAGAATATAATTATTATTCGAATCAATACTCCCTGGTAGAATATGCATGTTGTCCTTTATTATATCTGTGGATAGGCATGGTATATAGTGTTGAGTTAGGTTTGACTTTCTATTAGTTCATGGTTGACCATAAAATATACACCCCTTTATCTAAAGTTTAAAAAAATAATGATTAATTTTAAATTTTAAATCTCATTTATCTGATATCTTATTGGCCAAAAACTTTGAAGTCTTATTGCTGCCTTCACTTCCCCCAATGTTATTGTAATAAATATTTCTACCATCTAGTCATTTCATGCCTACTCCTTCTCTCCCTATCTCCTTAAACAATACTTTCATTATTATATTCAGCAGGTATATGCTACCTAATAGCCTTGTTTAAGGAATAATTGTATTAGATGTGCAATATTTGTTTCATTAACTTCAGTGTTATTCCAATTTTTCACATTATCACTCTTTTAAAAAGTTCATTTCAAGTTCTTTTTAGTGTAGCTGAATATGGTTGGAATCGAAGATGTTCAGATTTGGGTAGGTCAATCAATGAAATATTAAAAAACAGATGAAAAAGTAGAGGACACAAATCCTTGAATTGAATAATTCAAAGACGTACATAATGATCACTAAGGCTGAAACAGTTGGATTCCAATGTCAAATTTGCAAACAATATTACACAACTTGTGATCTCTGCATTTGTTTAATTTTTAGATTTAAACGAACTGATCACTCGTGGAGATATTTATATGAAGTTTAGATTTAAATATTTCAAGTTAATGTAAAGGAAAACTTACAACTTAATAAACAGAAATTCCAAGTCATATTCAATAAAAACACATTCTTCCAAAAAAAAAAAAAAAAAAAAACATTTACTCGTCTAACTTTATCATAATCAACCATGTTTTATCAAAACTATAAAAAAAACATTTACTCGTCTAACTTTATCATAATCAACCATGTTTTATCAAAACTATAAAATCTGTCTTTTAACTGTTCAAACTATTATCTCACTCATAAGTAAATAATCTATTATTCTGAATTTTTAGGGGTAGTTTAATTGGCAAGTACCGTAAATATGAAGTTCCATGAGGTTTCAAGTTCGAATCCCCCAACTTACAATGTGTGCCACTTAAAAGATATCTCAACTAGAAAAAGCAATTGCAATTGATTTAATTAATACACTTTGTATGCAAATCTATGACACGATTTTATTGAAGACAAGTTCCGTTTTTTACTTTATGGTTTTTTATCCTTCAATACTAACTTCAAAATTAAATTTTATATTCAATGAAATGATTGCAAAATTTTATATTGAATGAAATTATTGTGATCTTTGCGTTAATTTTTTGTTTGCCGATTTTAGATGGAAACACTGTCGTCAAAATAGATAATAAAACCAACCTTTCTATTTACGTTATTTTCTCTATTAGCCCATGTCTATAAAATCCTAGGACACATGCTTACTCCAAGACGTACTTTTATATCTATATGCTACTTAATCATTCAATGAATTTGTGGATGTGTTATTAATGATTTTTAAAATTAATTTTACTTAAATTTTATTTTTTTTTAAACTGGGTTTTATTAAGAAATTTTAAAAATGTTTATTAAATTTTAAAAATAAAGGTTTTGTAACCTTTTAATTTACATTTATTTAAATTGTTATTGGTGAAAATATCATAATGTTATTGTTGATGAAAACATCACAATGCTATTATACTATTGGAAGAAAACATCATCACGTTATTATGAAAACATCATGATGTTATTAATGATGAATACATCAACCTTAATTAATGTTGCTAGAGGACAATTTGTATACCTAACCAACAAGTTATATTGGAAAACTCATTTGACTTTATATTATTCAACAAATTATAAATTGTGATTTTTAAAGATAAATATTAAAAGTTACCAAATAATTAATTTTAATTACTTTACAAAATTATTTATCTATTATCTCATTGATTAAAAACACTAATATAACCATTTTTATGTGGATTGGGTATTTATTGTTCAAATAAAAAATTTCTAAAAATATCATCTAACCTTTCACATTAATTATTAATTTAAAGTGGCTTAGTTAATTTATGATTTTATATTTATAATTTCATTCAATGTAAGAAACCTTAACAATTTTTCCAAAGAAATCTTCGCGGAAAACTCTATGAGGACTTCTCCATGATCCATGGATGATCTTCTGAGTAATTCGCCATGATCCATGGATGGTAAATGGGGTAAACCACCTGATTATGGGGCCTAACCCCAAGGGGAGAAAAAGAGTGCATGTGACCAACAACAAGAACCAATTGAGCTAACCCTTTGTGATGTACCTACCTACCGCTGTCACAATTTTTCCTCACTGATGTAACAATTTATGAGTGTTTCTGTGTGATGACTTCGTCAAACACTTATGTTGCAGGTTATTTTTCTTGTGATGACTTAGTGTTTGCTGTGTGGGTTTCTCACATGTATTTTCAATGGTTTTTTGAGGCTTTCAATGTCCATTTAAGTGTTCCATTTTACATACAAACATTACAACCAAATACCCAAGAATTTCCTCAAACAAAATATCATAATGACAAACAAATATCACACACAAAGAGTTGATTTTATTAGATAACTATGACCTGTTACAATTGGCAAATAAGATGGTAAGATTAGCTCCCCATAGAGTAATTATATTTAACACCTTCAACAAATAACGTCCATAGAATAATATGTCTCATCCGATATATAAATTCATGTAGGTTACCTCTGCAATTTTCTGGAATAAATATGGTTGTAGATGACACAGAATATGCCCAACAGTCCAACAAATAACACCCTCCAGTAGTATGGCTCTGCTACACATAAAAATGGCCTCAATAAAGGAGAAATCAACCTTGGATCAAGGTATCTCAACCCCATCCAAGGCATAACTCACCCAACAAGAAATGAAGGCCCCAACAACAATAAAACTCAGCTGCCAACAAACCAAATCAACTCCTTTATCTACAAAATCATCCAGCAGTAGTGTAAATCACCTAACCAAGAGAAATACAACCTCTAATAATCTAGAGATGTCCTAACCAAGAGAAATGTCGCCTCTAACAGTCCAGAAATGGTCCAACCAAGAGAAATGTGGCCTCTAATAGTGAAGAAATGGTGTAGCCAAGAGAAATGTGACCCACAAGAGAGAACACTCGCCCAACAATGAGTTAACTCAACCTTAGTAAAAAAACTCGTCCTCTAGTTGAATGAAATCGACCCCAACTCACTAAAATGTTGCCACAAACCCACAATTTCCCTAGTTAAGAAAAAAGTGACCTCTTCAAATGAAGAACTCTGCTGCAAAATGAAAAACTCGACCACATTGAAGCACAATGAAGAAATATGAATGTTCCCTCCTCTATGATTGGCTAAGGTGGATAGTTTCACCACCGAACCCAATCTCAATCTCCTTCTCTAAGGTTTTTCATCCCAAGAGCCAAAATCCACAAGAGCTCTCTCAACTTCGTTTTTAGAAATTAACAAATGCATAATGAGATAGGGTGCCCTCTTTCCTCTTATATTTCATTGTTCACCCTTTTGCTAACCCTTTTACCCTTTTACACTAAAGTGACCTTTTAATTTAACTTTAGTAAAATCACTTTATTTATTTATTAACCCCTTTTACTCCAAAAGTGATTTACTTGACTTTAAAGCATTTTGGGGAACTAAAAGTCACTTTTTATCCTCTCCGGCATTTAGATTTTTCATCCCAGTTCGAATTATCTATTACACAAAGGTACCCCTCTTAAATAAATTATTAAAATGAAAACCCTAGTGCAATCCATTAAATAATGCTCATTAATACTCCCAAATTTATGGGAATAGTCAAAATGCTCTGGAATCGAAACTGATTGCACAAGAGTGATTTAGATGATGAAAGATGATGAGAAAACCTCTGAAAGAATCATATAACTCCTCAAAACCACTCGAGCTCGCTGTTGACCTCAAATTACCCTTATGGTCAAGCTCACATATACCCATAAGGTCATCTATAATGACCCCTCTGTTACGACTAGGAAAGCGAAGCACGAAAGGTAATTTTTTTTCTTTAAAGCATTAGGAAATTAAAGTCAACAATATATTTCATAACAACACATAATCTATGACATGATAAGTAAAAGCATTATAGGTTATTCATCATTGAAGACAA
The DNA here is from genome assembly GCA_009831015.1 of Picea engelmannii. Taxonomy (NCBI): domain Eukaryota; kingdom Viridiplantae; phylum Streptophyta; class Pinopsida; order Pinales; family Pinaceae; genus Picea; species Picea engelmannii. The sequence goes on from WSFP011562734.1 coordinate 10,459, forward strand.
TAATGATGCAACCAATGCATCAACATAAATGATAGTGACAAAAAAAAAATAGTGATGCAACTCAGCACATCAAAATCAACTTGAAGCAATTTATAAACAATGATCAACCAAATACTGAATATTAAAATGAATACCCACCCAACCTACCCTGCAAGTTTAGAACCTCCAGGACACATAAGAAACTCTCAAGCCCGGGATTCATTCGATTGATTTTGACCATTTAAGGTCTCAAGGCTGGCGACTGTTCTGAGGAACAAGGAGGTGTCTAGATCCCACTAATCCAATCAAGCCGCAATCAACTAGATCAAATCAATCAATATAAACATCAATTATTCAAGCGTAAGGGTCATCATCAACTTATCATCATACATACACATCTAATTCATGGCGTGTAAGTATTCTAACTAATTTCTAAATCAATCATACATCCACATAAATTCCAAGATTCAAAAGTAGTCAACTTTATTTTAAATGGCGCAATAGATCATAATTACTTATCATTCGTAAGTCAACATTAATCATGGC
>WSFP011562735.1:0-10983 GCA_009831015.1 Picea engelmannii
ATATATATATATATATATATATATATATATATATATATATATATATATATATATATATATATATATATGAGATTTGAAAGAAATTATAAGAATAAGAATGATAAGAAATATTAAAAAAAAATTATAAACTTTTGATATCACATTAATTTGGTTGAATGGTAAATATATCCAAAACTTTATACGCTGTATTTATTTGAAAATTATAAACTTTATTACCTCATATATAAAGGTGAGAATATAACGAAATTCTAAGAATGAGAGGGGTGAGAAATAATAAAGAAAACTTTATAAACCTTTAATATCACATTAAAAAATTTGGTTGATTTGTAAATATATCCAAAGTACAAGTTGTATAATAGTAAAATATAAACTTTAAATGAGGCAGTCCAAATAGTCTTCTTTTCTCTTCAGTGGAAATTCCATAAAGGTAATGTAGAATCAATGTCTTGTGTAATGAAATTGTCTTGCTTGAATGGTTTTTAGATTTTATAGTTTGAGTTCTATTGCATGTAGTCTTTCCCTATTAGTGTCAATATTAATGTCCCTCAAGAAGCATGGAGTGGGACAAAATTGAATGTTGCTCATCTTAGAAACTTTGGATGCATTGCATTCGCTCACATACCTTTCGAATTGAGGAGGAAACTTGATGATTGAAGTGAGAAATGCATTTTTGTTGGCTACAATGAGACATCCAAAGCCTACAGACTCTAGAATCCACTTTCAAAGAAACTTATTCTCAGCAAAGATGTCTAATTTCTTGAAAATATGTTTTGGAGTGAGTCTGAAAATCACCCTATGGACAGTCAAAATCCATTGTTGCCACTTCCTGAACACGCAGAAAATTCAGGACAACAAACAAATCAGCCTGTCCTTCCGAGATTGCAAGTACAAGGACAACCTGAACATTCTTAGGACAACTCTTCTTCAAGAAAAAATTCATCCTCCGAAATCCAAAATCAGCGAACTCGAAGCTTGAGAGAAATCCATCAGCAGTTGGATGGTATTAATCATCACAATATTTTTGCATTAATATCATGTCAACCTGCATCTTTTAAATAGGCAGCTAAAGAGCCACATTGGGTTCAAGCCATGAACCAAGAGATTGACTCTATTAAGAAGAACAAGACATGGGATCTTGTTGATCTGCCCAAACATAAGACAAGTATTGGTGTCAAGTTGGTTTACAAGACTAAACTAAATGAAAAGGGTCGGATTGAAAAACACAAAGAAAGACTTGTTGCCAAAGGATTCTCACAGCAACCGAGCAATGATTATGGAGAAACATTTCCTCCAGTAGCAAGGTTGGACATTTTAAGGACCTTCTTAGCCATAGCAACTCAACACAAATGACAAGTATACCAGATGGATGTCAAGTCAACCTTCTTGAATGGTGTCTTAGAAGAAGAGGTATATGTCGATCAACCACCTGGATTTAAAGTCAAAGAGCAGCCAACCAAAGTGTATTGATTGAATAAAGCCTTGTATGGCTTAAAACAAGCTCCAAGAGCTTGGTACAGTAGAATTGATACTTACCTGATCGAGAGTGGTTACAGCAGAAGCCAAAATGAGCCAACTCTATACACTAAAACAGATCAACAAGGTAAAATTTTGATTGTCTGTCTATATGTTGATGACATGATATATACTGGAAATATTTAGTTAGCCAGCTTTAAACATTCCATGCAATCTAATTTTGAGATGACAGATCTTGGCATCATGAAATATTTTTTGGGGATTGAGGTTGACCAATCAACCAAAGGGTTTTTTGTCTGTAGGCAAAAGTATGCAATAGACATCATCAAAATATTCTGCATGGAAGACTGCAATCCAACATAAACTCCTATACCCCTAGGCACAAAATTGAGCAAGCAATATGAAGGACCTACAGTGGATTCTACCTTGTACAAAAGTTTAGTAGGCATCATGTTGTATCTTACAACAACTAGGACTGATATTATGTATGCAGGCATCTTTGTTTCCAGGTTCATGGAATTTCCGAAAGATTCTCACTGGAAAATGGCCAAAAGGATTCTGAGATATGTTGTTGGCACTCTCAATTTTGGTTTATGGCACACTTCGTTTGAAGATAATCATCTTTCTGGTTACACTGATAGTGATTTTGCAGGCATCCTAGATGACTGAAAAAGCACCTCAGGGTATGCTTTTCACCTGGGAACGAATCTGATTTCTTGGGCATCAAAGAAGCATCCCATTGTCTCAATATATTTTGTAGAGGCAGAGTATGTCTCTACTACATCATCTTCTTTTCAAGCTATGTGGTTGTGAAGACTATTGAATGACATATCACATACAGAAAATGAGCCAACTCATATCTTCTGTGATAATACTTCAACAATTGCTTTATCAAAAAACCATGTTTTTCATAAGAAAAGCAAGCACATTGACACTTGTTATCACTTCATATGCGAGCTAGTCAATAATGGTGAAATCCCTCTTCAATTTTGTGGCTCACGAGATCAACTCGCATACATATTTACAAAGCCATTAGGAAAAACCATTTTTTTATTTTCAAAGACAACATTTCGGCATTATTCGTGCTGATGTTTGTAACTGTTGAGTTCAAGAGGGAGTGTTAGTTGTAACCTCAACAATGTATGATTGTACACTGCCAGTTGTTCTGGCCAGCTGTACAAGTCTTTAGGATTTCTTGTCAGGTTCTTGATTTTCTTGTTTCGTTGGAGTCTATTTAGCTCATTCATTTTTCCTTTGATGAAATGCACTCTCCGCATTCATTTTTTCGGTCTGCGGTAGTCTATTGTATTTCCGCGCAGTCTTTTGTTTATTGTCTGCATGCTCTATTGGTATTTTTGCGCAGTCTCTACATTTGTCACATTTTTGGTGTGGATCCTTGTAATATATTTTTCTCAATAGGGGGAACAAGATACTAAATCTTCTCACGAGTGTGGGGAACATAATACTGAAGCAACCAGTGTATAAATTTGTGTCATAAATATTTTCACTTCCAAAGTTGGAGACCACAAAATTCGTGACTGACTGTGCATTGATGGATAACTTCCAAAGTTAGAGACAATGAAATTCATGACTATCCATTGATGGATCAGTGTAATCCCGAGGAAGGCTCGACTTCTCTAGATAAATAAGCACAAAATGGTTATGATGAATATTTCAATGATGAATGGGTAGACTCAAGAGGTTAATAAAAATAAACACAACTAGAGAAGTGGTCCATTGTAATCTCTTGTTTACAAAGCCAAGGTGAATAGTGGCCAGATCAAGCCTGAAGCCCCTCCGCTACAAAAGTTGTGGAAACCAACAATATCATGGCGCAACTTGTGCGAGGTGGCTATCATACAGCCCACTTCCACCTACATCACTTAAACCCCTTGTTGAATGATATTATTGGTTCCCATAGGAAGCAATCAAGAGCCATTACTTTGAGCCACCGGATTTTGTCACGGAGAAATCTGGTCATTTCAAACCCTTGTGGAATGTTAGATGGCCTCGATCACAATGAAGCGACGATGAATTACATTCTCAGTCTGTCCAAGTGAAGGTTACTTCACAGAACGTCCAAATAGAAAGCACAATCAAAAGATCATAACCAAATCAGAATATAAACATAGAAATGGTTAAGTAAAGAAAGAGTAAGGAATGAAAAGATAGAAAAATAGTTAAGTGTGGAATATAGACTATGGATAGTAGAGTGGAAGAGGGAAAAATGGTTAAGTATGGATATGGGGAAGAGATGGAAAGTGTTAAAATGACTAAGTATGATAAGATAGGATAAATGAGAGGGAAATAGGAGCACAATACTTAGAAAAAATTTCATTCTTCAAAGTTCTTCTTGCAATCTCTCTATCAGACTTCTGGACAAAATTATGAGTATATTGAGCATTCAAAGTAGTATTTTGATTCCATAAAATGCATGATGACTTTGAGACTGAGGTCTACACCATGATTTGTTGAGAATGCACAAATTCTTTCTTCTGATAATTTTTTTTAAATCGAGGTGACCAAATTTTCGATCAATAGCTGGCTCCAACTCCGGGACAATGATCCTTTGTGTATTTCTGAAAATCCAGAATCCTTGTTCAGTTGTCTTTTTCATTCGGCTATGGAGTCATTTACAAAATGAATTATTGTAAATTCTTGTCCATTAGAACATGGAATCATTATCTCCATCTAGCAATTTCTTCATTATGCAAAACTTTTACTGAAGAAACAAACTATGTACGAACAATATCTACGTACCTTAACCTACTTGGAGGAAAGGGGCACCTTCAAGTGTAGGTAGATTTCCAATGGATCCATTCAAGCATCCACGTGATCTCTATAATTACTTCAAGAACTGAGGATCATCTCAGGACTACTACCAAGGAATGAGGAGCATTTCGAAAGTATACTGGAGTAAAATTGAGTTGAATGTGTCAAAAACATGATTGTGTTTCTTGGCCAACAATGCTTTGGAACCATGGTTCAAGGAAATCAACTCTTGGTTGCTCAAGAATGTTTTTGTCTTTTTTTCGTTTAGGAGTTTCAAATATGAAAATACTTCGATTTTTCTCCTTATCCTTATATGAGATTTTTGATTCACTAACAATGTCCTGAAAGCATTATTATCTGATGCAATGGCAATCTTGCCCATCATTGCTTTGATTCATTTCTTTGACGAATTTTTTTTGTTGATAATTCTCTTGTGACTATTCATCATCTGTTGCAACATTTTCCACATGAGTATGTTGGTTGAAATCTTCTTGTGCATTTGGTGGAAGCTCATTAATTTCATTCTCAAACTTACTGTTCGAAATATCTTCATATAGATTACATGAGAAGTTGAAATCTTGCACTTGCGAATTGGAATTCTTATTTTCAATTTCAACAGTATGTCTTGATTAGGAAAAATATTCTAATCTTTGATTAGGATTTTCTTCCAAATCAGTGTCTTCATTTTCTTATGTCCATATGGGAGAGGAAGGGTGGCTGGGAAACAACATTGAAAACATTTGGTGTGGAATTTTCAGCAAATCAAGTTTCCAACAGATCCCAACTGGGAATGGTCCCAAACAATAATGAAAAGAATTGTTATCCCCTAGTTTAGGGATAACTAAGGATATTATGTCTCAAGGCCCACAGGTCCTAGACATGGAGTAGCGAGAGCCATATCGACTTGAGCATGACCCTGTAGGGACCATATTTTCTTTTCTTTAGCACCTCCACCTTGTCAGCAGAAACAACATCCATCACCTCGGTCTGGTCCTATAGCATAAGTGGATCTTACTCCATGAGGTAATCAGTATGGGTATCATGGTATGTGTCACTCTGACCCTCAAAACCTTTGAATATGTTCATTTGATTCTTTTTGTTTCTAACGGGTGCTTGGATCTTATGCCTATTCACTTGACCATATCTGGGGGGAATGATAGGATGCCCTAGTAATATTGTGACCATAGGTTTTGAGTTTCCACCAGGGCGATTCATGAGAAGCCATTGTCCGCTCCCACCATAATTACCACTCTACATCTTTCTCCCGCTCATCTATCCCATTACATTGGTCCGGGCATTGGGGTGGCCAAATATTTAAGGGTTGCACCTTACCTTGTGGCAAGAAGGGGCTAAAGGCCTAGAGGGTAAAAGCAACTGGAAAAAGATAGAAGCCAAATAATGAAACCTTGATATGCTTCGCCCAAGGATCCCCAAGAAAGCAGTAAAAAGATTCTCAATAAGAAACATAGGGACCCATAAAAAGTAATAAAATAAGACCTAGTCAGAGGATAGGGGGTCTCATCACGATCCAGCCTATTAGGTCCGTGGGCATCTAGCATTATGACACTACTAGCAGCTGGTTACCATGCCAGGGTAGTGGCTCTTGGTGGCATAGCCAAGAGAAAGAGGGTCTCATCATGAGCCACCCTTCTGATTTCCATGAAAGTGCTTGTGGATAACATTGCCACCACTGATCACCGTGCGAGGGCAGTGTCCTCTGATTAGCTTCTTGAAAGAAAAAAAAATAAAGAATAAAGATAAAAGGCATGAATGGGCTTGGAAACATTTACATCCATGATAGGTGTAGCTCACCCTCTACAGAGGCACCCACAAGCAAGCCATGTATTTCCTTGCTATCACTGCACCCCTTGTCCAAACATCCCTTACCAACTCATCCACCCACATGGCTTGGATTTGATTTCTCCAGGAAACACCCCACATCCAGTGACCATTTTCCCAGTAGGACGCCCTGTCACTTCCTTCAAACTTGGCTTGCAGATTTGTATAATGTCTTTGAGCACTTGACTTTGTAAAAGGGGTTTTAGGCACATGTTTAATAAAATTGATGATTATATGTGATTGACATTGCTATGATCCCTGTGACTTATGATCCCATGGAGGGTGTACCTGTTGATGTGCAGGGTCATACCCGACGGACAGGTACCATTATGGACAGGTACACATGGGGAGATGATTAGTTTGGACCTCCATGGGGTTGAAATCCCATCAAATGGATGTTGAGACCCCAACAGGGGGCAGAGAGAGTTCATAGGGTTTTCACCGGGGAAGAGGAGGACATTCCACCAGAGGCAACTTAGCAGACCTGTACCTAGGGGGGTTGTTCCCTTTCCATCAGGACATTGGTCTTGGAAGGCCCATGACATCACCCAGGACACTCATGATGTCATCCAGTGCCTATGGAGGTTTTGGGAGGTAGTTGTGGCAGTTGTGACACATGTGGCGGCTTCTAGAGGCCCAAGGAGGCCTAACATTTTTCTCTAGGAGGCCAACGTTGCCATAAAAAGGGATAACATCACACTAAAAGGGAATGATGTCTTAATTTATGCTTGATTTAGGGTTTTATCATGACATTTAATGTAAAACAGTATTATTATGTATTTTTGGCCTTGTCAGCCTTTTGTGACCTACAATTTAACTAAGGTCATTGGTATGGTATAAGAAAGAGAGCTAAAAATCTCTTTTGTTCATCATCTTTCACTCACACATGTGTGAGGTCTGAAATTTGGGCCCTCCTTTAGGGTTTTGGCTGAAATTACTAGTGCGCACTTGTTGAAGGTGGCTTATTTTGGCTATTTTTGACAATTTTCTTGGTGGAAGGTTTACAACTAGGGTTTTGCTTGGTGAATACTTGGTGAATGTAAGTGAATTTCTGAAATCCTTCCCTTACTTGAATGGTTACAGTGTTTTACTTACATTTTGTTAATGAAATTGTTGGAATAAACCCTAGGAAATAAGCACATGTTGGTGTCCTTATTTTAATTCCCTACTAGAATATGCCAAGGAGCCATTTTTTGTGTGTTGGAGACATTGCTAGGGCCTTTCCATTGCAACACCCTATCTATTTCTCTCCATTCAAGCCATTTTTACCTTTTCATTGAGCTAAAGAAGGAGGAAAACGCACTAAGGCCTACAGTTACTACACCTTAGTGAGTCGTTTTCCCCTAGGGTTTGATGGTTGAAGCCTTGGCTTAGCAACACTTCACCATTAAACTCTCTTGTCTTTAGCCCTACTATTATCATATTGTCCTTCAACTCTTGCCACTATTTTGACTCCATTTTCCCTATGAATGCAGTGATCTAAGACCTTTGAGTGTTTTGATAATAATCTCCAAACTCTTTGAAAAAATACTAATACCTACTAATTGTATTGTTTCCATTATCCATTTGATTTATAGTTATACTTTGCAGCATTTAATCCTTCTATAAGAAATTGAAAGATTGGATAAATGCGTAATAGTCCTTGCTTTTAATGAATGTTGGTATTGTGACATTGATGATAAATCGTCCTTTCTCATTGTGAAGCTTCTTCTTAAGCATTTATTGTGAAGTAACATATTGTGATTATTACTATTGTACATCATTGATTTGCTTCATCAATATTATCGATCAATTGCTTTATATCAGAAAGTCCTTGATTATATGAAGTACTAACCAACAAGTGACCTTGAAAAATATAGTTTCTTGTTGCTTTGTTCCGGGTAGGTACATTTCTGGTTGTTATTTATCTTTATTGGTCGTTTAGCCTAACTTTTTGATCGATGGTGACTTGTGAGGGGGAAACTTTTACTTAGCCTTAAACCTTTTCCTTCTCAAAACCCCAGGTCACCGAGGATGTATCCCTTGGGCCTACCACCCTAAATAGAAAGAGTTACCCTATTGAGGTGACAGTGATAGGATAGTCTCTAGTTACGTCAGTTTGCCTTCCATTTACCTTTCCTTTACATCCAAGTACAAACGGTGCGATAACAAGAACCATTACAAGCATTGCCACGCAGAGTTTTTGCAAATAATTGACATGTAACATTATCTTCAATGAGATTGAAAACATCACATGTGATTTTGAATCTAAACAAGTGTTTCTCTTCATCCTCCAAAGTATTCCCAAAGAATGTGGAATTTTTTCAATAGGAATATCAGACATTTGAAAATCTACTTTTGACATATTTAAAGGACTTCTATGCAGCTGCCTCCTCCTTTCGCTACCTCTTCCTTTTGCCCCGTCTTGTAAATCCATTGATGGGCTTGGTGGAGAAGGCAAAGGAGCATCATCACATGAACAAGGCTCTTTTGTGCATCCTCCATGAGGATTTTCCTGATATTCTTGAATCTTTCCAATGGAGTTGCCAGGGCATTTGAGAATTCTTTCAATGGAATAGCCAAGGAGTTCATTCTCCCAAATCTTTGGTGGTTCTTGTCTCTTTTCGAGGTCATTCAAATATATATGAATATGATTTTTATAAACCTCGTGCATCTAGAACAAGCAACAATCTTCTTGAATCTTCTTTTCGAAGTTTTGAAACATGGAGACTTTGATTCCTCAATCATATCTAAAACAAAACCTCAGATATCTTCAAAATAAATCGTTCCACAGTACATTCACCAAAAATGTTTTTGTTTAGATTGGTTAAGGTCCAATCAACAATCTCATGAGGGTAAATATCCCCCTACATTTTAATAGAGGTGGTACTCTCTTTTATGTTTTGAAAGATATATCTTTATGCTCTTGGATTGGAGAGAATATTAGACAGCAAACCCTAAGTCTTTATTTCTTTATTTTATATATGAAATGGTTCTTGATAACCATATTTAGTCTTGAATGGACCAAGCATCTTATTAACAAACAAAAAAATATGAGAAAATGATTCAACATCCAAATGTATGCTCATCATAATTTATACAACCCTCTAAATCACATGCAAGTCGATCATACATTCATATCTTCTCACACGAAAAATGATGAAGTGGTTTTGATAATTTCATAGAAATTTAAATGAGTATTGCAATTAAAAATGAAAAGAATTTGATAAACACACTCTAAAAATATCACTCAAAAATCCCAAGATCTGATAAATCATTAAAGGCATTCCCCAAAGTAGTTCTTCGTGGAGTTTATTACATGAAATATACTTTTAATTTGAAATCATTCAGTAAATCAATTGACTAGTGCTTCAGAAACAAACATTTTCAAACACAAGGACTAAATCTCCATGAATCAATTAAAAAATATTGGCTTACATTTATCAATAAAATATATGGATTTAAAATACTTTGTGATCGAATAAATAAAATTCTTAGAATAATACAAGAAAAATACTCAAGAACTCTGCCTTATGCTCCATTCAGAAATACACACATAAAACCTTGAGAAAAATAGAGTAGAAGAAGGAGAAGCAAGAAAAATGGAGATCTATGTTCGTTGATTTGAAATTTTGATGCATGTTGATACTTGCACTTTTCTATTCTGATATTTTGATTGCCCTCCAAACCTTTCTTTCATGGTGCTCTGTCTCTTTTAAAAAAAAATTCCAATGCTTCTTGAAGTTTTTACCATTTTGGTCTTTCTAGGAATTTCCACACGCTTTTATTCTTGGAGTAACCACTTTATTTAATGTTTCATTGAACTATCATTAATGACTTTGTGTCATTAAAATTCATGCCTTGAAGTGGGGCCCATTTCGTCTTTAATAAAAGTTTTTAAATAAACTTTTATTTTCAAAATTTTAAACTAAGTGCCTTCTTAAAAGTGGACTATGTTTTAATGTTTTGAGGATAATATTTGATTTCTCAATCATTGAAACCATCATCTAAAAAATATTTAGAATTCCAACTTTCTAACCATTCCTCCTGAACGCAATTTGTAGTTCTATATCTCAAGTTATAACCTTGGGAAGTAGAGGTTCCAAACTGATTTATCAACAAACCATGGAAACTCGACCAACGTTTCTTTCAATTTTTAGAAACATTTTGGCCAAATTCGTCCCTTAAAACTTGTTCCATCATTTCCCTCATTGAATTACCTTTCCAATGAGGTATAGTTTGTCAAAAACTGACTCACGGATCTTGCGCTATGACCTCTAGAAGTTCATTGCTTTGCAACCGTCCATTTAATTTGTGGAACAATCTTAGCCCTTGATTAAAATCCCCCCTCTTTTAATCGCACATGCATTGTGGTGATAAGGAATTTAGTGTTTATATTTTTAAAACTTCTATATCACTTATGTGAAACAAAGAAGATTATGGAGGTCTTAGTGTAACTATTTGTGCCTTAGAAAAATACATATCCCCGTAGTATTTTGGTCACCCAGTCACAACCCAATCAATCTATGAATGTCTGACACATCACGTCCAATCACCACCCGATCACATGCCACGTGTCACTTAGACATGTGCCAAAAAAACTTGGGATAAGAGAAATAAAATTAAAATAATATGAGGAGTTCACGGGGTTACATGAATGCAATGGTAGGTAAGGTGGTAATTATGGAAAAGAAAAATGAAAAGAATTACATGAAATATGAAAGAGAAAAGAAAATGAATGAAAAGAGAGGAAAATGATCAAGTGTGGAATATGGAGTATGGAGAGTAGAGTGGAAGAGGGAAAAGTGGTTAGGTATGGGGATGGAGAAAATATGGAAAGTGTTAAAATGACTAAGTATGAGAAGAGAGGAGAAATGAGAGGGAAAGAGGGGCACAACACTTAGATAATTTTTCATTCTT
>WSFP011562746.1:0-10983 GCA_009831015.1 Picea engelmannii
TGGTAAAATAGGGAATTATAAGAAATATTTCAAGTCTACGAAGGTTGATAAACCAAAGGGATCTGATAGTACCTCTTCAACAGAGGTGAAAACCTCCACTAAAGAAGGAGTTGGTATTTACCTAGCATCTGCAGGTTCACATGTAGACTATGATGTATGGATGATTGACTCAGGTGCGTCATACCATATGACCCCTCATAGGGAGTGGTTCTCTAGATATGAAAGACACGATGGTGGTGATGTATTCCCAGGAGATTACTTGACAACCAAAATCATGGGATGTGGAAGGGTTAAGTTGTTGCTAAAAGATGGAAGGATTATAATTCTCCCTGGGGTTCTACACATTCCAAAACTAGCCAGGAACCTAATATATGTAAGCAAGTTGGATAATGCAGGAGTGGATACTGTATTTGGAAAGGACACTCGCAAGATGGTACGAGGAGAAATGGTGTTGATGAGGGGAGTTCAGTGTGGAACTCTATACAAGTTGTTGGGAAGAACTTATACTAATGGGTGTAACATTTCTATTATCCCTGAGCATAGAAATGAAGGAGACAAGACCAATATTGTCCTAGAAAGGAAGACCATGTTGTGGCATCAAAGACTGGGGCATATTGGAGAAAAGGGCCTTCTAAAATTACATGGTAAAGGTATGGTTGAAGGTATGTCTAATTTCACTCTAGATTTTGATTTATGTGAACATTCCATAAATGGTAAACAAAATTGAGTAAGATTCCCATATGGTGCTACAAGAGCAAAGGGGATCTTAGAGTTGATACATAGTGATGTGTTTGGACCTATTCATGTTCCATCCCTAGGTAAATCTGTGTATTATGTTTCATTCATAGATGATTTCTCAAGGAACACATGGATTTATTTTCTTAGAAATAAATCTGAGGTATTTGATAAATTGAAAGAGTTTAAGGCTCTGGTAGAAAATTAGACAGAGAATAAAATAAAGGTATTGAGGACAAATAATGGTGGATAATTCTATGGAAATGAATTCAAATAATTATGTAAGAAGTGTGGTATAGCAAGGCATAAGACTACTCTATACACACCTCAACAAAATGGAGTTGCAGAAACGATCAACATGACACTCATGGAAAAAGCAAGGAGCATGCTCAGCGGTGTCGAGGTAGGGCATGAATTATGGGTAGAGGCAGTGGGTACAACATGTTACCTGGTCAATCGATCACGTTCATCAAGTGTTGGATGATAAAAATCCACATGAGGTATGGACTGGAAAGAAAACCTCTCCTCAACATATTAGATGGTTTGGTTGTGTTTCTTATGTACATGTTCCAAAGAAAATTAGGAGGAAGCAAGATAAAAAGGCTGAAAAGTGTATCTTTATTGGTTATAAATATGGTGTGAAAGGTTATAAGATTTGAAAACCAGAAACCAAGAATATTGTTTACAGTCAAGATGTTGTTTTCAGAGAGGTAAAAGATGTTTCCAAACATGAATTCCTACCAATGCCAGAAGAACTTGAGAAAATAGAGTTGGATTTGGATGATGCAAAATATGAATCATCCAAAGAAGATGAAGCAGAAGAAGAAGAACCTCATACCCCAATATCTAGGAGATCAGTGAGGGAAACAAGGCAACCAGAAAGGTATAGTCCACCTCATTTTCATTCTTATTTTTCTTTATCTATTACTGATGATGATACCACAATTGTCAGGGAAACAATGGATTTAGAGGATAGTAAACTATGTAAGAAGACCATGGTTGAAGAAATGGATGCCTTGGATAAGAATGATGCATGGGATATAGTTGAGTTGCTAACTGGAAGAAAACATGTTGGTAGAAAACGGTTTTTTAAGAATAAGTTTAATGCATAAGGTAAAGTGGAGAAATACAAAGATCGGTTAGTAGCAAAAGGTTATTCCCAGGTAGAGGGAATTGACTTCGGTGAGATTTTTTCTCCTGTTTCCAAGTTAACATCTATTAGATATCTTTTATCTATTGCTGCTACTTTTTAACTTGAAGTGGAACAGATGGATGTGAAGACAACATTCCTACATGGGGATCTAGAAGAAGAAATCTACATGAAGCAACCAAAAGGATTTGTAGTGAAGGGAAAGAAAAAGATGGTCTGTAAGCTAAAGAAGTCTCTATATGGTCTGAAGCAATCACCTAGGATGTGGTACCAATAGTTTGACACATACGTCCTTGGATTTGGATTTCTGAGAAGCGGGGTTGATCACTGTGTATATTCCAAGAAGGATGGCAATCACTTCATTTATGTAGTGTTTTATTTTGATGACATGTTGTTGGTAGGAAATAACAGGGATGTTATCAAGGAGGTGAAATCATACCTATCCTCTAAATTTGACAAGAAGGATCTTGGTGTTGCTAACTTCATTCTAGGAATGGAGATTAAAAGAGATCATGCAAGCAGGAAACTCTGTTTGAATCAAAGAAAATATGTTGAGATGATATTGCAAAGGTTTAATATGCATGGAAGTAAAATGGTCAAGGTTCATTTTCCTATAGGTGTAAATTTATCTACAAATTAGTGTTCCAAGACACAGGAAGAAGAAGAGGACATGCCCCATGTTTTGTATTCCAATGCAGTTGGAAATTTGATGTATGCAATGGTATGTACTAGACTGGACATTGCACATGCAGTGAGAGTTTTGATTAGGTATATGTCAAAACCAGGGAAGGAGCATTAGACAACAATAAAGAGGGCCTTTGGGTATTTGTGTGGCACTACCAATTATGGATTGTGCTACCAAGGAAGACTGAGATTGGATAGAGTGGTGGACATACATGGATTTGTTGATGCAAACTCAGCTAAAGATATGGATCACAAAATATCTACAAGTGGGTATCTGTTTAACCTATTTGGAGGAGCAATCAGTTGGATGAGCAAAAGACATGTTGTAGTGGCACTCTCAACTACAAAAGTTCAATATATGGAAACCACTCATGCAATCAAGGAAGAAATATGGTTACAGAGACTGTGTTTAGGTATTAGGTTGGTACAACAAGCAGTGATATTATATTGTGATGGTCAGAGTGCAATCTTTCTGGAAAAGAACCCAGCTTATCATTCTAAGACAAAGCATATTGATGTTCAATATCACTTTGTGCGAGACATGGTTGAAGAAAAGAAAGTGTTGTTGGAAAAGGTTGACACTTTGAAGAATTTTGGAGATTCATTGACAAATTCTTTGAGCATATAAAAGTTCTCCAGGTGTAGAGTAACAATGGGCATTGCTTCCCTCGATTGTTGACTATATAATCATGTGGAACCCTGGATGCAAATAAAACAACAAGTGGGAGAATGTTGGGTATGTGTTATATTCTTTGCATGTGTGTTTGTGGGCATGTTATATTTGACAACTACATCTGATGATCCCTCTAGTAGTGCTCTTTGTGTTGTGTGCGCTGGGTGCTTCCTAGGGGGGGCAAGGTATGGCCCACCAAATTTTTTTTGGGGGCGTTTTTTTTCTATTTTTAGCAGTTTTCTAAATTAATCTCGGATTAGGGGATTAAGGTTTTGGTATCTACGGAATACCTAAAAACATTGTATATATATTGTATGGTGAATGGTGAAATTAATACAATAAAGAGTTGAAAGGTTTTTTCCCAGTTAAGGGGTTCCAGTAAAAATATTTGTGTACTATGTGTATGAGCCATTGATTAATTTTATTTTTTCTTAAGAATCTATATGCAATTATTTACTTCATGGGTTTAAAAATTACAACTACCATCGACACAAGGGAGAAATTTAACTAATCAAATGTCAATAATGAAAACACATGTCAAGCGTGAAGGAACACCACCGATAACGAAAATGATTCCAAAGGTATAGGAAAAACCTGTCATAAAAAATATGTTAGGATGTCAAACAATGAAAAGGATCATCCAATAAAGGATAAATGATACTCATCCTTGTTGGATGTGACATAACTGCCAATCAGGATAATGACTACCAAGGTGCTCTACTTATAGTTCATTTGTAGATAATGTGTCAAAGACGATACTAGATGACCTCGTGAAAATAAGAGAAATGATGTCTCTATTACCTTAATGCAAAGTTATATCTCGATAAGATCAATATGAAATAACCATGTACCATATTCCTATTGTTGGATCAAGGGTACGACTAAATCAAAGTGTTGTAGGATAATTTTACCTTGTAGGAGTTACCTCCCTTAGGATCTTCCTAGACCTATGAAATAATAGATACACAAATAATAGAATTACCTATATCTAAATTACACATGAATAAATCTATGAGATAATGGAATAAGAAACCTACTTGGTAATTCGACTGTTGTCCCTGCATGCTACTTGGTTTTTCACTCTTTCGAATATGTCTGTCTCATTCATGAAAACACAAATGGAAATACAAATGCATTTCTGTTTCCATGTGTGGATTATCACACATGGAAACACAAATGCATACCTTTCACAAGATCAAATATAAGATGTATGAATTAATATCAAATCTGATAATATAACATGAAAACATGGAAATATTAACTCTCTACAAGGAACATAATAACCACATACAACCAAATAGAGGGGAAAGTCATGTGCATATTCTATTAATAAAATTAGAATATTACAATCAAATGACTTGATGAAGCTCTTCCCAATATCCTTTCCTAAGCTCTATGATCATTTTGACAATATAAATGTACTCTTTATTTTCCTTCCCTTTTCCCATGAGAGACCCTCAATATAGAGGATGATAGAGATTCGATGGGGGATAAATATAGAAACTAAAAATAAAAATATTCTTGATGTTGTATTACAATAAATATAGAATTTGATCCCATATCTTTGTAACCAATACTAATTGGCGAGTAACAGACCAGATCACACTCTGCATTCTTGTAGTTTGTGTCCGATCATGACTTGAAAGAGAGAAACTCACGACCAACAATTTTGGGTCACAAGCTGTAAAGAAGAAACCTATGAACATGAAAAAGAATGTTGAAATGTCAAGGGAAAAATGGCATAACTCAAGGTCTCAACCTCCTAACCTCTAGATTATGTACATCATGTAATCAGGTGACAAATAGCTATATATAACACAAAGTAGAATACTCAATGATAATATATGAGGAGACACAACATAAGATGAATCAAGACTTTCTTATCTCTCCTTAGGATACTCATTGTAACGGCACAATGCTTCAATAACATGACAAATGGGATCCCCATCTAGGTTCACTCTAATGATAGACACAAAGGATCGACATGTGATATATAGACATTCAAATTTTGACCTAAGAAAAGAACTAGTGGACAACCATTTATTCATGAAAGGAAGACACACACGACACTACCACAGGTGATATAACTAGGAAAAAACTAATGACAATTATACAAATACTGAAGAAAATAACTGAAGGAAAAAGTAGATTGTTGTCCTAAAATCTACAAAAAATCAACAAGATAAACTACAGAAATGACAAGCAAAAAAGGAAAAAGGACCTACCATAGACCCGGAAGTTTTTCCTCAAAGCTACCATTGTTAAATTATGATACTAAAAATACCAATGTAACCATGCAAGAAAATTATCAGTTTGATGGGAGAGTTAAATAAAGTCAACCTTCTAGGGGGACCAATTGTGAAATCTCATATGACCCAAAGTTGCCTTGATGTATTTTCTAGTGAAGGCATATTTGAAGGCTATTGGTTGATTGTAGGTTGTTTATTGGGATATAGAACATGGTATTTCAACAGTAATAAGAGTGAAGGCATGAGAGCCAAAACTCTCATAATATATCTGCTGAAATACTTCAATCATCCTGAGCTCAACTAGGTCATGATGAACTTTGATATCTAGGTTCTAATCAAACATAGGATCCTACTAAGGAACAAGATCAGGTTGATGGACCATAGGTAAAGTGTAAGGTATATCATCCTCTATTTGAACCAAAAGTGGATCCTCCTACTGTAATGGTATCTAATTAGGCTATTCTTGGACCATTGCTATGATAGGAAAGGATGAAGCACCTCCTAGGATGGGCATGAATTAAATCCCTTATCGACTAATATTTACTTGGTTAATTTGTTGTTCCTCCTTGAAACTTTTAATCCTCTTGAAAATTTTCATCTTTAGTAATTGGAGGCACAAATGAACACTCTTGAGTATTCAAATATTCACCTTCATGTTATTGGAACTCTTCATGTGACTCAAATGGTCCAACTATTGGTTTCAGATCATCTAAACTCCAGCCATGATTATCCTTCTTATCTTTGGGAACCTAACATGGTGAAACTTATGGTTAATATTTAGGAATAAGGACTTCCTTCACTGCTTTAATAATTGGTAGTTGAAATTCATGGATCAGAATGAAACCATATGATGCAATACAATGCCTTTCTAACTTAATAACATCATCTTGGGCCACGTCCATATTTTGAGGTTTCTTATACCTCATAAAAATACAATAAATACAATAAAATGTCTCAAGATAATAATTTAAAGAATAAGAAAAAATAGGCCTTATAATAATAGGTATTTTATATGGAGCCTTAGAAAAATGAGCATTAAAATCAATGACAATATCATCCCCATTATTTTTAATATTATTAAAAGCATTAATTAAGGAAAATTTGTGTGATTTTTTCTCTCATCGTTCAATGAACTTTTCTTGAAATGAATCCCATATATCACTGGAGGAATCAGAAATGGATTTGTAACACATTCATATCACCCCCTCGAGTGTCAACACAAATATCCTCATCTCCACATCCTCATGTTCCACCTCAAAATCATCCAATTTTTTTAAAAATGTAGCCAAGTGTTCCTCAACTGATTCTCTTGAACTCCTTGCAAATAAAGGTAAGGATTTAAGAAATTTACATGTAGGTAATTTGTGAGGAAAATATGGAAATGAAACAAAATTTAGTGGGTCAAAAACATAGAATCTCAACCTTACTAGTGGCCTCACAACTACATTCATATTTTTAGTCTCACATAGAAAAAAGCACAACTGCTACCCTACTAGCTTGAGATGAAAATAAAACCAAAGGTGAAGGTTTCAAAGCTACACTCACCATAGTGTTCATTGAAAAGAACTTACAAAAGAACTCAATCTACTTACCAACTTCGAGGGGAGTTCCTGGTGAAAGACAAGATAGTCTTGTTGTGGGAAAAATATTAGATAGTGTTCCAGATTGGAACTACACCTTGTGAGGGAATCAAAACCAAAAAGTTTTCTTTTGTAATTTCCATAGTGGAGTCATCCTTGTATGATGTGGATTCGTCAGGTGAGTTAGAAAAAATAAACCAGTTAAATTAGAAAAACATTGATGTCATTGTTACCAAGGTTTGCATCCCTGACAACGATGCAAATTTGTTAGAACACTTTTCCATCCTCCAATTGTGTTGATAAATATAATATTTCAAATATGAAAAAATGGCTAATTAAAGGATGAAATCCTGAAATTGTCATGGGCTAGACCCCTCTCCATTTGGGATGGTGCTTTCCAGCATTAAGGAGGATTCCCTAGGGTGATTTGTTGTTGTCTTAAGGTTTGACTTTTTGAAAAATAAGACAAAACATAATGGCTATAATATCTTGTACAACATGTTAATTCCATCCAAAACACGGGGAAAATAATTTTTTTTTTTTCTTGGAGGGATCATGCAAGGTTAGTACAATAAAGAGAGAAGGAAAGAGGAAGAAAATACTCGAAATATCAATGAAAATCACAATCAATAGTAAGAAAATGACTAATCTAATTGTAAAATTCAAAAAATTACCATCAAGAAGAAAGGTTAGAACACAAAGACAAAACTTTTTTATTGATAGGATTGCAAGAGGGTTGGTTTTGCCACAATTGACAAGTCCATAACCAATACAATGATCAATTTTATCAAAGAAGAGTAACTAGTTGAAATAATGAGAGAAAGTACGCTAGTTGCTACTAAAATCCAACCGTAATAATGTATACCAATGTCTAATATATAGAGAGTATGGTGAACTTCCTAAGAGGAGAAGATGAGGACATGTGAATGAGTAATTTAGGAATTAATTCACATGAGGGAATAAGTGTGTGTGAGTAATGAACATGGATGAGTTTTGAGTGAGAGTGTATGCGCATAGTGAGTTAAATAATCACACATGTTATAATGTGAGGGATACTTAATTGAAGGAGTGGCGAATGTATGAGGATAAGAGGGAGTTAATGCATGGGAATTGAGATAATGGCAAGTGAAGTGAGGGATAACATGAGTTAAGTGAGGGAAAGGATAAGTTAAGTGAAGGTATGAGTGAGTTGAGTGTTTAGTTAACTAAAACATGTCAACAGATGCCAATTATGCATGCGCTAGCCAAGGAAGAGGAATTCACCCTATTTTAAGGGATTCCCCTATTTTTTAGGGATTTCCCTACTTTTTAGGGAATTATTGTTTAAAAGAAAATTAGGGTGAGTTTTGAGAAACTAGTGCATGGAAAGTGAAAATATGGAAAATGAGGAAAAGTTACTGAGACAATTTAGCCTTGACTGGCTAAATTTTTTCCAAGGAAGTGCCACCTCATTCTATGCACCCTCTCTTCTTGATGCCATGTAGATGCCACATCATATTGAAACTATTCCACATGTTGGAAAATGAGCCTGCCACTTGTCACATATGGATACCATCACCCCTACCATTTATAGAAACTGTTAAAAAGAAGGTATGACTCCTAAATTTTAGGAAACTGTAAAAAAAATTCAAGATGAATAGAAAAACACCACATGTCAACTGTCTAAAAATAGACACTGCTAAAAAGATAATGTGTTCACATGTCAATCATATCATACTGATAAGATTCAGTTTTCCAAGAGGCTTCCAAATCCGTAATTTGAATTGACATGCGAGCTCTAGTGCTCAACCTGCTAAAAATAGAAATATGTGACAAATCATCTTGGAAAAGGTCCAAAAGACTCAAAATGTCTCAAGGATCCATACTATGTGTTCAAAATATAAATTTGTGGGATGGAGCTAAACCTATTAAAATTAGAAAGTTTCTTCATGCTACCTGTAAAGTGCCATCAGACCTATAGTCATGCAAGGACCATGCCTGTATAATCAAAATTGATCCAAACTATAAAGTGACCCACTCAAACAATGTCTCCTAAAAAGTAGGGAAACATGTTGTATGTAAACATCTCTGTCAAATGCATGGAAATCCAAGCTATCTATAACTCTGAACAAAACAACCATGTACCGATCATATAGCTGTCTTTGATGGGAACCAGCCTCTAGCACAACACAAGTGCTAAATTTTGGGAGAATCTCATAATGCCAACCAAAATACTGCATGCTGGCTCTTAACCCTCAATATTTCGAAGGGTGGAAATCTACAGGGTTAACAATACCACACTAGAAGAGACTGATATCTATGATCTAAGATTTTTTTTTTTTGACAATGTTAAGACCCTCGTAGCTTGCACTAACGAAAGGCCTTGTAATTTAAAGGATATATTGAATTTCATAATTTTAAAAAATATCAAATAATTATTATATATTTTCAAAAAATACGTCGCACTAGAGCAATGGGTCATCTATAATTATATAAGTTTTTGGAAGAAAATTTAATTGTTAAGGTACTGAACACTGCACTAATGGAGACATACTTTATATTTTGCTGGAAAAATAACATACCAATGTTAGAAAAACTCAAATTTCATATATTTATTCACAATTTCTATGAATAAAAGTTGAATATTCGGAAAGTTAATTCAATTTCCTAAGTTTCGTCTTTTTACACCATATTAAAATTCATTATAAAGTACCTTAAATAATCCCTCCAAGTTAACAAATTTCTATTTTTCCATGTTTACATTTCCACTAACACTTCATGAGAGATGATCATTAGCTTTGACATGCCATTATATATTAATGTATCACTTGAACTTCCATGTTTAACTCTATAAATAATTTTTCATTTAAATACCCTTACACTCTTTCTGTAATTACATCGAGAGGCGTATACCTATTGGAGATGAGAAAATTTAATAGAGTTTTAGTCCTTAATATGTTTTCTATGGATTGGATTGAATGTCGATGGGA
The DNA here is from genome assembly GCA_009831015.1 of Picea engelmannii. Taxonomy (NCBI): domain Eukaryota; kingdom Viridiplantae; phylum Streptophyta; class Pinopsida; order Pinales; family Pinaceae; genus Picea; species Picea engelmannii. Next base: position 10,041 of record WSFP011562746.1, read on the forward strand.
TATTCTTTGTCGTCACAATAAATCAAGGGTTGTGATTTGAACCATTAATTTCATTTATTTTATAAATGCATATGTTTATGTGTTTACTTTTTCACATTTACTTAATCATATTAATAAGTTACTATGATTACCAACTGACTGCCATGTTTAGGTGATTAACAGGTATTCCAGTTGATTGTGATTAAAGTCATGGAATAAGTGGGGTGTGAAGCATGTCATGGTTGGTTGGTGTTTCATTTTGGTTTTCATAATTGTGAAGTGTAGCAACTGTTTCAATTAAATGGACACTACAATGGGAAGTGTTTTGGATTTCAATGGGAATGGGTGTAGCAATCGATGTAAATGAGAGTGGAAGAGGTGCTCAGCTCTTTCCAGGAAATGTGAAGAGCCTCACACTTCATTGATGGCTGGGAACCCCAATTCTTCAACCAAAATCTACCATTTTCCAGGCCCTACCATGGGTAGGTCCACCATCATCTGCAGCTACTACCAGCCACCAGCTCCCAATCTCCAATTGCAGAAGCCAACACCGACGGGAAATACTTCTTGGAGAATGAAGCATAGTTCCAATGGGAAAACAAAGGAAAATGAGGCCTCTATTGCAATGAGCTCTTGGTAAAAAATCCCTCCTATGGCATGGATTTTGCAACAACTAAGATGATCTATGATGCTTTGGGCATAGGTCGCAAAGGAAAAACATACTCTTCCTAGGATTGGTGGACGGTTTAGTAGTGGCACTTGACTACATGCATTTGTGATCTCATCCTGAAAATATTGCACCATGTTCTGAGTGAGCCGTGACAATGGGAAACGATATCTATATTCCACATAATCTAGGAATCGAGTGAGAGTGTTATTGATACTAGCTAGGTCTATGATCCTAGCTAGAATTCTAGGTTTTTTTATTACGTTTTCTTAAGAAAAGTGGGATTACATTTTTTTT
>WSFP011562755.1:0-10983 GCA_009831015.1 Picea engelmannii
CCAAGGACATTGAGAAAGAGCTTGAAGATTTAGAGACTCAGAGATTACCCCACTTTGTTCCAAACCAAGGTCTTTCTTTTGAATTTTCATTTCAGCAAAAGCAAAAAGAAATTTTGTTTCCTTTTGATATTGAGAATGAGAAACAGTGTGACAATTCACAATTGAAACAATGGGATGATATAGAGAGAACACATGAACAATGCAAACATGAAAATATAGTCACATAATATATTGAGAGACATCAAACAAAACATGATTTTTATGATCCTATAGCTGTTTATATGGAAGGATTTTTCATCATTATTTTTTAGCTATGTTTCCACTATGAAGATCATATTTATCATCAGTTTCCATTGCTACTACACTATCCAGTTTTGATTTTGCTGAAGCACAGTCAAGCAATTCACTTATTTGAGCAGCTACTTGATTGGTTGCATTGGAATTTTTGTATCACTTGATCCAACAATTATGTTCAATAGGTTAGAGTAGGGTCAATGCATATAAATAAGCTTTCCAAATCAACATCTCCTATCAGTGTTCAGTCAATCATATTAGTTTTCAATTTGGTATGCAGTTCAGTTTAGCTTTCAATTTGTAGATTTGTTTCCAGTTCAATTTGTAGATTTGTTTCCAGTTTAAGGTCTGGGAAAAACCAAGGGACATATTGCAGGTTTCGGAGTTAAATGAACATGCATAGGGTCTACGTATTCATTGCGTCCTTGTAGGGAAGACAACAACCCCATTGGAGCCAATGTTATCACATGTAAATTTTTTATAAATTTTCAATGTTATCACATGTAAATTTTTTATAAATTTTGTAAAAAATTTACAAGTTTGAGAAAATAAAAATTGGTTTTCTAAGGCCTAATAGAGTTCTCAGGCATGCTAAGGTTCATATGCAGGTTTCATGTTTCTTTTTTATTAAAATCATTAAGCCCGAGGCCCAATCTCTAAGTTCACGAGTCAAGCACCACAAGCCTACCAACTACCAATTAAAAACCATTACTATCTAAGTCACCACAAGTCAAAGCCCAACGCACCAAGTGCCAAGCCACCGAGGAGAGGGGAGCATATGAGTGCACTACGCTTCGATGGGTTTGCAACCATTAGCATATATAAAAAAAAAAAAAACAATTGCTTCAATTTATCGATGCAGGACAAATTCTTGCTGCATAGAGTAAAAAACGCCAAAAGGAAGAGCCAAATAAACTTGTCAAAACCCTAACGAGCCAAGTATCATGATGATTTCTAAATGTTGTCCAACCCCAATGAGAAAGAATCTACTTGTCAACACCAAACAAAATTGTCAGCGAAATCATATGCCAGGCAAAACCAGAAAGCTCGAGGCTGAGTGACATTTAAAATGTTTTTTAAATGCTAACCGAGCATCCATCCCTGCCAATCGACACAGGTTCTAAATGTTCAAGTACCATTTCTTTTCAAACTTGCAGTAGATGGGTTATCATCTTCCGTTGGAGTGTCTAGCACAACTATGCTCACTACAATGTCAAATTCAACTGTTTTAGCACTTTATGGGACTCCTTTTGTGGTTCTAATTGGCTATGGTATTGCACGAGGAGGTGATTCAACTTGCAATGAATTGTAGAATGCCGTGTTTTCAAAGGTTTCTTTACGAACAGTTCGACTTGCTTCTAGGAAGGTATTTCACATCAAGAATGTTATCTGGTTGTAGCAAAATTGGATGTGAATGCCTCTTTTTCTCATATTTATATCAATAGAAATAAATGTCATGATTCTACCCTAAATGATTCATTTTCTGAAACAGAAATAAAGGAATTTCCTTTGTCAACCTATTAAAAACAACGGGCTCAAGTAATACTTGAAAAAGCAAAATCATGTTAGAAAAGGTTGTTTGAAGCGCAAGTGCTCATTTGGAGACAAGAACTGTTTATTCTCTATGAATTGTCCAATCAATATATCTTCTAGCAAACATTTTCATTTTTCTCTATTGACTTGATTAAACTGGAAGATTCTCCAATTGGAAAGAGTAAATTGCCCGCTGATCAATTTCTCTTACACTTAGAGAGAAATGAAAATTGGAGGAGAAGCTCGTGCATGGATGGTGATATGGAATCATCAGTTATGTCATTAGCATATCTTGTTAACAAAGTTAGATGGCTAAGGGGGTTTATGAAATTTGGATTCAAGCAATTGTCAGATATGACAGGGACAACATGTCAATTTTTGGGAAATGAAATGCCACAGAAGGAAGCTGGTGGCAACCAACAAAGTTGTGTGTTATAAGATTGGTTGAATTCATGCTGAATGAAAGAATCAACTAGCATAAGGATTTATTTCAAGGACCAATTATTTGAATTCACACTGCAATGAGACTAGGATGGAGTCATGACTGTTAAGTTAAAGCATTATGGCTGGAGAAATGCATTGTCAGATCAACTCTGCAGCTTGATTTTATTACTTAAGTGTATGAACATCCCATATTCAACCATTGCTAAGAAGGTTCGAAAGTTATTAGCCATCAAATCAGACTACAATACAGTTTTTTTAAACTTCTGCAACATCAACAGTTAGAAACAAAGATTTCACAATGAAGTTACTTACGCAGCGAAACTACTGGAAACAAATATTTCACAGCGAGTTTCACCTGGTCGCTGCGAAACCACATAGTCAGCTCAATATTGAGACTTTTCAAAAGCTAGCTAGAATGGATCATGAAAAGTCATAAAGTGAATAAGAAGATCACACAATTTGTCATCGAATCATGAAGATTTGAGGAGATTTGAATACATTAATTAGTTAAAAAACTAAAATCTAGAATATAGCAGTAGTTTGTAGTTTGTCATTAGTTTGTTGTAATTGTTTCCAATTTGAGGGGAATATGAAGATTTTGAATCCTCAATCTATGAAATCAGGATAATCTATATATTGTAAAAAAAACGAGGGTGAAAGGGTTCAGATCTGAGAGAGGATCTTTGGCATTTGTTTTGTCTTTGTGATATTAATAAATATTTTCAAGCAGAAGTATTGGACAATTTCTTAAAGATTCTTGTGATGGAATTTTATGGTCTGTACCTCTTTCTGTGTATTTCATGATTTTATCATTTCTTCGGTATTTGAATGAGCGTATATGATGTAGAATTAATCCTGATATTCTCGATTTCATTGCATTCAAATATTATCACCTTATTCCTCTAAAATTAATGCTGGATTCATCCACTATTTGATGCCCTATTTTAACGGACCGTACTCCTAAATTCTATCACCATACTGCACAAATTTTAATGTCTAGTTGAATGTTATCTACCTCACCTTTGAGAACTACTTGTTCATCAGTTAATCTTTGAAATATTTGATTGATATCTTATTATTATGACTCCATTCCCAATGGATGCTTCAGTCTTCCCTACCGCACTTTAACAACCCTATTGTACATCAGACCTAGTTATTGCGCTTATTAGATAACCAATCATTCATTGGATGAGTTATAAGAGAGGGATATCTTATTATTATGACTCCATTCCCAATGGATGCTTCAGTCTTCCCTACCGCACTTTAACAACCCTATTGTACATCAGACCTAGTTATTGCACTTATTAGATAACCAATCATTAATTGGATGAGTTATAAGAGATATCCCTCTCTGGGTTAGAAGGGATAGATTCCAATCTGAAAGTTGGTTTGTGGTTATCTCTAAGTTTTCCTCTCACAACCAAGGAAAATTATGGAGTGATAATAGACCTTATGCAACTTTTCAAGTTTAAGTATGGGAGGGTTGTCAAGGTGACCTATTGGGTGAATCATTTCTTAAGTCAAGGAGTGTTTCCTAGATGGACCCCTCTCTATGTCATGTAAATAAGATGGAGTGAAAGGGAGTGAGACTTTTGGGCATGGGGTTCATGACATACAAGGGTTCATAGTGTCTCATTTATGGGTTCCTTTGTAGAGGATGAGATGCACATTCATTTTCAATGCATATTTTTTCCAAGCCCATTTATTGCCATAAATTTATTAAACTCCAAAACAATTGGGTACTAAACTTGGGTAACATCAGACTTGAAAGAAGTACCACAATGTCACTTGAAGTTGGAGCTACACAGAGTTCCATATGGTTAAATAAAAGGGTATACTGAACTTGTGTAGATCCCTCAACAAGTGGGACATTTATATATGAATTTTTCTTTTACAGGTCTTCAATTCTTTTAAGAGAAACACTTTATTGTTCTCAAGACCTCTTTGGGAGAGAATCTAGAAGGTTATAATTTTGGATTTTATCTTTTTCCAACTACATTCCCTTTGGTCCTTCAACCCCTTCTTCCCATGAAATGAGGTACAATCCCTTCTTGGGTCAGTACACCTAAAAATCCAAAAAGATAAGGGGAAAAAAAAGATTAGGTGTGAAAAATGATAAGTATGATCGAGAATGTTATGATGACTCATCAATGAGACCACCCAATAGAAAACCTTTCCCCAAGGGTGACTACTAACAAGGGCACAATCTCAACCACCAAGGTGAAACATGGAAAATAACACAATTTCCAAGCATACGTTCTATAATCAAAAGTAGCTTTAAATGCAACATATTCAAATTCCTCAAGTATTAAAGTGACACTTACCACAATACCTGACTTATACCTCATGGAGAAAGACCCATTGTCTTTCGAAAACAAGATGATGTGGTGAACGCCATCATGATAAACCAGAGAAGTGTGGTGGTGAAGTGGATCTCCATCTGTGTAAGTGGACATCACGAGTTGATCTATCCCTCAACACTCCATGTCTGCAACCTGAGGGACTCGAGACATTGTCTCCTTATTTATCCATATAAATGGGGGATAATAATAATGATCACTGGTTCTACCCTAAAGAACTGCATTTGAGAGATATTTGGTTGAACAGTATCCGCAAGATTAGATATTATAGAGGGAAAATGAAACTTGATGGTTTGTTCCTCGAGGTGTATGCTAGATGTGACGTACATTATTACTTTTCCCCATGATTGAAAACATATTTTAAGACTAGTAAAAGGATAAATGGACCAAAATTCTCAAGCACACCCTCTATCATAGAGTAATAAATAATTCAATGAATTCTTCTTAATTGACACCATCCCAAATAAGGCTATGAATATATGATGTGATTCCTTCAACCCGGTTTCCATATTGGCCAAGATGTAAAGTATTCCTGAACATATATTGTTTCAACATATTAGGATAACTAGCTATCCAACTATCAATGTTAGAGTGAATGTTACTGAAACAAGTGAATCTTGCAATTTAATTTCTCAAATAATTCCTGCACACGGTTTCCTCATGAAGATGGATGAAAACCAAGGTTAAGACAAGATTTTAGTCAAACATCAAATGAAAAGAATAAATATTTGATGAAAAGAAACTTAAACTAAGGCAAGCCATCACGAATTGTGAACTAAACTAAAAAACACTGGTGGCATGTATTGAAGAAATCAATACAAACCAAAATCTACTCTACACAAGCGGAAAAAGAAAGCAAACACCTAAAATATGATAACAGAAAGGAAGTAAAAAGAACTACGCTAATCCTATTCCTAACCTATCCTACACTAGTTGAAAGAAGGATAAGTAAAAGAATAATTCTAGTGCAACCAATCAAGTAACTCCAAACCAACAACCACATGTTCATTGAAATCCAATTGCAGAGATTGAAGTAGTGAGGGATGAAAGATAGAAAGAATTGATTCTAGTAAATATCTACTCAACATGTTAAATTTGGCAGTGTTATTGTTCATGGGAAATGTAGACATGGAGGTTTTCTCCAACCAAGATTCAATTCCATCATAAAATTTATAATGATTATCAAAGGACTATTGGAAGGAAATAGAAATTGAGTGACATACCTGATGAGACCCATAACTGAAATTTGTGTGTAATATGCTTTGTGGGAGAGTATTAGAGTAGGTGACATCATTCATTCTAGGGATAGAATTAAGATAATAAGCACTTGATATTATCATCAATTGAAATTGGAGTGCCTCATTGTCCAGGGAAATATCCTCGGGCCCACATTTTACATAACCCATGTGCCAAGAGGAGATATGATGTTTGATTATTTGAGGGAAATGTTGAGTGAAAGATGACTCCAATCTTTCTCCTCTGACATCAAATAAGTCATGTGAGGAGTGTTGGAGTTTTGAGATAGAATCCAAGGACAAGTGATGCATCTTCCCCTAAGGATTGACACGATATTCTAGAACATATTTATATGATAATATTTCTTGGGCCAAATCAATGTTTCCTGTGCCTTGTATAGTGATGGGTTGTTCGTTTGATGTGAATTTTTCATGTGGACCAACAAAGTCATTATTCTCTGCACACTTTATATTTTTATGTTGTTAAAATATGTGCATTGAGATTAGAAATTTCAGATTGAAAAAAATAGTGAATGATAGGTCAGTACTCACATTCAATTCTGAAACATAAAAGTAGTCATCAAAAACAGGGTTATCAAGATCATATTGAGATTCAACATGTTCCAGAAATTCAAATTGTGAGGATTGATGAAATTATTTATCATGGGTGGATTGTCATTAAGAGAGAGTGTTTGATCAATCAAAGTTGGGCACTCGTATTGTTCTGGTTTATCATTCAATGTTTCATTATTGAAAGAGTATGTAAATTCTGCACTGCATGATAAATAGGTGGATGCTCATGTAAGTGATTATCATAAATAAAAAATTGTGTAGAGAGAATGAAGATCTTCAAATTCTGAAAATGACATGATTTCTTCACTAGGAGATTCATCATAGACCAAAGTATGTTCATGATTTTCTGAAGGGGAGACAATAGACAGTTCACACTTCGGGGCTAAGGGGTTTAATATTTCTGATAAGGATCCCCCCACAAATGTGTCATAGTGTTGGTTAGAGATCATGAACCCCCTATCCTTCATGGTTAGATCTCAATATTATGAATGAGAAATGGTTTGATCATATAGATGTCACCCTTCAGGAACAAAGACGAGAAATGAAAACCAATCCAATATTTCATGGTCTGAGGGTTTGTCACTTTCAGGAAATCTACAAAAATTTGCATGAATATTTGAAAGAAATCATCCATAGATCCATTTCCAAGCCTATGGATCTTCGTGAGTTCGTTAAAAATTTCATCAAAAACATAATATACTTGAGAAAAATTGAATATTTCCATGAATTGTCTCTAGCTATGAATCTATTTCGCTCGAAATTTCCTAAACTAGGATTTAATTCACCCTTTGAATGTGAGGATAAACAATTGAAATATTTCTTTGTCTCGAACATTCTTAATATTATGTCGAGTGATGTTAAACTAATTGATATGCGCAAATGTAGAGATATGCCCTTCACCATCGAATTTTGGGTTTGACAAGAAATCTTTTGTCTTGGTTGGGATCCCCCTAGTGGGTCTTGGAAGACTCAAATGGTCATCAAATACATAGATACTGAGAGGAGCTATGAGATGGTTAAAGTTTAAGTGAAATGACTCCACGTGGGTAGACTTGTCATCCAACCCTCTTTCTAGCACCAATTCTGTTGATGGGTGCAAAATCACCATTTGTCCACAACAGGGGTTACCCCAATAACAAGTCTCAATTAGACCTATCATCATTTGGAATAGGGAACACATGAGGATTATGGCCCAACAACCATTTTTGGTTTTGGTTTTACTCATTGGAGCCCAGTCGACCTATGAAGGTGAATGATGGATGGTTATGCAAATTAAATATGTAGATGAAGGCTATGTAAATGCATGAAAAATATCTAATCTACATCTAATCTATCCTATCCTATCTAGGAACGAAATATCGTAAGTGAATGAGCTGTAATGAAACCAAACTCTGCTTAAAACCCCACTTAGATAGTTTTCATGAAGGTGCAAAGTTAGAAACACATGTATACACATACATAACCAAAAAAGTTTAAATCATATCTATGCATACATCAACAACTCATATGCTCAGGACATATAATATAAAAAAGAATAACAATACAGCGAGAGGAACATAGATTGCATCAAAGAAGTCTATTAGCAAATATGTCCTTACAACCCATGTGAAAAAACATACATTTCTCTTGAAGTAGTTCGCAGAAAAATAACAACACATGCAAGTTTTTCTCTCTATCAAAAGTTGTCTCTGAGGGCTTCTCAATATCACCAAGGAATGGATTCTCAATTTTAGTTAACAATGTATTCCCAAAATAGTTTAGAAATGTATAATGCTTGAAAAACCAAAAAATCCCTTTCTTTGGGTGAAGTTCTCCTATTTATTGAAGTTTGACATGACTTTTGGCCTTCCACCTTCTTCCATGACCTTTCATTTAGCAATATTTGTCCTTGTTCTCTTTGGAATGATGAGAGAACAAATACGGTGGTTACATTTTGAATTTGTCTTTTGACACTGGTGGGCCATCCTAGATCTTGGCTATAGTGCACCTCTTCCATCGTAATGAATGGATTATATATTAGGATATTCAATAATCATAGGGTTCAGACTCCCTCTTCAACCATTTGGGTTTGATTTCATCCATTTCTCCCCCATTTCTATGAAAATTGATGTCTTCCTTAATGTTCTATTATCCTTGGTTGTATATCACATTGCGAGGATGTTGAGTATGACCTTCTCTCAACATTGGTACCTGACACCATTCAACATGCAATGGATGTGTGACCACATAATATCCTCAAAATACACTATTAACAATATGCATTTGAAACCATAGAACTGAAAAATTAACTAAGTGAGAGTTTAGATGTGCTTCTCTGAGTTCGGTTCCTGGTTCCTCTGCTTTTGATTGAGGTGTTGTGTTCTCTGGGGTTGTTAACAAGGCGTCATATCTTAATCCCAAAAAATGTGTACAATTAGTTAGAAATTTCTCAAATAATTTAACTAGGAAGTTGTATACCTCATAAATACATTTCCAACAGTATATTGAACGCACAAAACAAACACTCGAGTCAAGCATTATGGCCAAAATACAAAATATAGTTTTGGATGGTTTTGTAATTCTTTCAAAGGAGTTAGTGGGAAATCCTCTAATTTGTTTCGAAGGAGTTAGTGGAACTCCGTTGATTTGTTTTGGAGGAGTTTTAACGAATTGCTTTGTTTTGTTTTAGAGGAGTTTGAACAAACTCCTTCGGTGCAAACCAAAGGATTTTGAATGAACTCGGAGCACTTTGAAAGAAATTTCGAGAGAGTTTTTGGAAATTTCTCCTTGGCTTTTAGAGGATTTTGTGTGAAATTCTCCTTGGCGTTTGGAGGATTTTGTGGGAACTTCTCCTTGGCTTTCAGAGGAGTTTGAGGAATTGTCATAGGAGTTTGAAGGAAATTTCAGAGGAGTTAGTGGGAACTCCTATGGTATGAACCATAACTCATCAAAGGAAATCCTCTGATGTGTTCTAGAGAAGTTTCCAACAACCTATCCTTCACGGGAAGACAAAATTGGAAAAATTTCTAAGTGTCCTTTTACCGACAAGAAACAACAAGAGCTTGAGTTCGAAAGTCCATAGATTTCTCAAACGATATCTGATTAAGGTGTCATTTTTTGAAACGCGGAGAGAACAAAGAGACACTTCTAAAGAGATAACAGAACATGTCATTCAATAATTTTAATGGATCCATGTTTAATAAAGGCCATGGTTACCAAGGCTTGCTCGACGAGAAATCCTTGGTGGCCATTTTGGCACTTATGGGATTCATATTTTGATTATGTCAGTTGCGTTGGAATTTTAATCGCATAATTCATATAGTCATCTTGATTTGGTGGTGAAAAATACACTTTGAATAATGTCAAAAAATCACGCTCAAAGGCATTTTTTCTTGGAAGTATGTGTCATATAGGATCTTAGTTAATCCATTGAAGCTGAGGTAATGTGTCAATAGCATAGAAATATAAATTCATGAAAACAACCAACTGATGTTCAGAACGCTTAACACTATTTAGGAGCTGAGAGAACCAATTTTATTCTAAGATGAATTTCAGAGCCAACACAAGACCTACATATGTTGCAGTTAAACCATATGATGATATACAACACTTTCATGCTCATAGTTAGTCATGAAATCAAGAAGCACAAGTTAACAAGATGATATGGCGTGCACAATGAAAGCTACTAGAAACACAAAAAATACTTAATTACAACTACAATATGAATTAGATCAAGTGAGATAGGCGATTCGCCATCAGTGATCCAGTCAAGTGTAGAAATTTTAAACATTGGAAATGATAATAACCTAACTAAAAGGAGAAATGAGAAGAAATCGAGTTGGAGGAGAATATAAGAGGTTTCAATATGGGGATGTGTCACTAACAAGGTTTATTTGAGTGAGGAAAAGAATATCACTATTGATACTCTTAGTGTCAATGAGGGATCAAAATCTCTCTGCTAAGATATCGATGATAAAAGAGGGAAACTCGTCAGCAAGCAGTGAAATGGAGGACATCAAAGGAATAGGTCCGACGAATGGCTCTGCTCCATCATAGGTGGTGTTTGAAACTCCTCTAGTTGTACCAAAGAGGATAATGGGAAATGTTCTGATAAAGAGTTAGATGTACTAGAGGGTTTGTTTGGAACTAGAAACATCATGAAGAATCATTTCAAATTGTGAAGCGCGAAGAGTGGGAAGAGAGGTTTGAGCTTTTCCATTTACACAAGAGAGAATGAGAGACTTTTTAGTAGACAATTTTAGAAGGGGGGGCCAATTTCTCCTCTTAGGGAAAAGATAAGAGAAGAAATTAGGGAGGGTATTGTGTGTGCACAACATGAAACTACTATAAAATTAGTGATGAGGAATTAAATGAAAGTCATTTCTCTCCATTGTTCATACTTTTCCAATGAAAATCAATACGAAATTTTTCAATCAACATGATCAAACATGTATCTTGACTCATCCATCTTGACCCAAAAAATATACAACTAGAAAAAATCAAACTAAAAACATCATTAAAATAAAAATTGTATATACAAATAGAGATTAAATTTAGAAGTCTTA